>JAMWET010007123.1:0-10000 GCA_024036415.1 Prochilodus magdalenae
AGCCATATAGAAGAAAAAGTGTGAAGCCCACTCTGTGCCAAGGATTGATGAGTCACTTGGAGGAGACTGGGCAAGCTGGATTTGATTCCCGGTTGGGGTGTCCGGGGTCCCTTTCTTTGTGGAGTTTTGCATGTCCTCCCAGGGTGGGTTTTTCCTCCTCCGTGCTCCGGTTTCCCTCCACGATACAAAGACATGCAGTCAGGTGAACTGGAGATCCCTAAATTGCCCCACTAAGTGTGTTGAGTGTGTGACTTGTCCTGCCCTGTGATGGACTGGCAGCCTCTCCAGGACGTTTCCTGCCTTCTTCCCAATGAACGTTTGGGATAGGCTCCAGCACACCCCCTTAGTTGACCCAACAGGATAATGCATAAATAAGGCCTCTAAAATATGAATCACCACCTTGGGGATCTCTGTAAAGGTACTAGTTCCTGACAGTTCTTGGCATCCATACTGCCTTTAAAAAAGGACGTACAGGGGTTGGACAATGAAACTGAAACACCTGTCATTTTTAGTGTGGGAGGTCTCAATGGCTAAATTGGACCAGCCTGGTGGCCAATCTTCATTAACTGCACATTTGCACCATAAGAGCAGAGTGTGAAGGTTCAGTTAGCAGGTAAGAGGCACAGTCTGCTCAAAATACTGCAATGCAACACAGCATATTATGGGTGACATACCAGAGTTCAAAAGAGGACAGACTGTTTGTGCTACATCGTCTTGCTGGCGCATCTGTGACCAAGACAGCAAGTCTTTGTGATGTATCAAGAGCCACGGTATCCAGGGTAATGTCAGCATACCACCAAGAAGGAGGGAACCTCCACCAGCATCACGTAGTGAGCCTGGCCACTTATCCTGCAAGAAGAATGGCTTAAAACATTCCTCTGGACCACTGTGCAGGACTAGTATATGTCATTCCCAAGACCAACTGGCGCTGTATTCGCCGCAAAAGGAGGCCCTAACACCATACTAATAAATGATGGTGTTTCAGTTTCATTGTCCAACCCCTGTATGTCTCAATAGTCCTCCCAAAGAATTAAGACAGCAGGCCTGATCTCAAATTAGCTACAAGTAGCTGCAATCTGGGCCATCAGAGGAATGGAGTACCCTAACCCTAACCGTATAAAAGACTGATCAGACCAGGACCATGTTGACAAGGTAAAAGGCCATCATGGTATGATCATCATTTTCTTGTGATATTAAGAAATCTATTGTTTATTCTATTGAATCTATTGAAACTGTGGACCTGACTCTGAGGACGTGTCGTGTCTTTTGTATCCATTAATACTAATACTATACCCACAACTCATACATTATTAGGAGTCTTATACTTTGTGTTGGGTCTCAACCCTGAATAAAACTACTGTGTTTGTTTGTTAGTGGTGGTACATACACACATGGCCACACCGCTCAAATGCGACCTAGTTTCAGCTTCCTGTTCAGTGTGGTTTTGAATGGGGACACTCATAGTCAGTCTCACAGAGCAGCACAGTGAAAAATAAAGATCATCAGACAAATACAACAAACAACCCACCGATCAAAACCTTGTTAAAAAGACATCTTTGATGACTGTTTTAAGACTGTCAGGGTGATATCCCGTTCTGTGGCCCTGCAGTCCCGCCTTTGTTTAATCCTTACAGGCAATCAAAGAAGCCAAATAAGAAAGTGTCGTGATGGACTGTGATATCGTGGGCAGCAGGGATTTACTGCGTAAATGCAACACAGATAAACAGAGTATCCGGTCTCTCAAGGTGGGACTTATAGATACCATCATTAATACTGGGTATTACTTTCGGAGGTCTGGCTTACACACTCACACCTAGGGGGCAGTTTAGCTCACTGCATGTCTGTGGACTGTGGTTACAAACCCCACACAGATAGGACCCTGGGTACCCAGGCCTGGAATCCAACCCAGGCTTATCTTGCTGTGAGGCAACAGCACTACCCACTGCACCACGGAGGTCCCCAGACCTACTTTAACCCAAAACTGTCTATATGACGTTTGACTGCTTAATTAATCTATATATATATATATATTAAAATTAATAATGAGCTAAATTAGTTAAAACAAACTCACAGACGCAGGACACTAACAGACTCACATACAGACCCTGAAATGGGCTTCAGAGCATGCTGTATGTCTTGTATACCTCACCTCAGCTTCCTGTCCTGAGACCAGCAGATGTATTGCACTAAACCGCACACACAGAGTCACTGTGACAGCTGGAGACGACCGTAGTCTGCAATTGAAACAAGGCCAGTTAGAACCAAGACGGTTCTCTGCTTCCACTTGTTCCAGGAGCGCTATGGGAAAGAAAACAGAACCGGACATCAATATGGATTTATATGCCAATTCAGGAATTACAACACACTACAGATCGACAGCTTCAGACGAAGACAGTGACTCATATGAGGATATCTATGTGAATGAAGACGTCCTGGAGGCTAACGTGACCAGAAGCCATAAAGGAACTATGACCTCAGGTACACGCACACACAGGTGCCTGACACCTACAGAATTCCTATTCGTTATACGGGTAGTTAATCTCGTGTGTGTAATCATTTCTAGTGTCTGGAATGAACACTGCAGGAGGCAGGTGCTGCAGAGTGGCGGCAGGGTGTCTGGGGCTGATGTGTGCTCTCCTGGTGGCTGCCATAACACTGCTGTGGATCAAGTTCACTGCAGAGAGAGACCAGCTACAGACCAGTTACAAAGAACTGACTGCCCTTCGGAGACAGCTTCCAAATTTAGGCAAGCAGAAACATCCACCTCCTGAAACCCAGTCTTAAACTGTGATGCAGCTTCAGAGAGCTTTTCTCCTTCTGGACTTATTCTAAGAGGGTTGTTCATTCTCAGTACTGAGGGTGGAGCCATGGAGTGGAGAACTGTATTTATATGGTCATAGTTGAATAAGGAGACATACAGTACATATTGAACCTCAAACACTGTTGTTCCTCCATCAAATACAGGCTGTAGGCAAATACAGGTCAGGCATAGGTCAGATACAGGCTGATTCCAGAATCTTAAACTGTTACATTACAGTCCTAACTCATTAAAGCTAACATCCCTAACTTTACATATGGTAGCTCATGTTCTAGCTCAGCAAAACAACGACAGACTGACTATGTAAGGTCATGTCTTTAACTCATAGAGACAGCGATGTGGCAGGGTTGGACATTTTTCAACACCAGTCTTTACTACTTCTCTACTGAGAGGAAGAGCTGGAGTGAGAGCAGACAGTACTGCAGAGGGAGAGGAGCCGACCTGGTGATCATCAACAGCAGATATGAACTGGTGAGTGAGAGAGAGAGAGAGAAAGAGAAAGAGACCCTGTTATTCAGTTCTATCTTTTTTTACATTTTACTCTCTATATGGCAGGATTTCATCCTTAACAATCTCCGCAGCAACAAGGCTTGGATTGGTCTGACGGACAGTGAAAAGCCAGGAGTCTGGAAATGGGTGGACGGGTCAGCGCTGACCATTACGTAAGAAACATGTGGGATAAAACTGATTTAGGTGCTTGGCATCTACTGTGTGCTGGATTTGTTGGTGATCCTCTTCATTATGTACAGACGATAAGGGTTTGGTAAAGGCACCGAATGTAGATGTTATTAATAATGAGGAATTCACCAACAGTACACCATCTGCAATCAAGCTAACAAGCCTAGCACACCATAAACTTTTGCGGTTAACTCAGTAGCGCTAATGCTAACAGCCAATGACAGGTCCGCTAGAGTGGCTAACAGTGCACAAACTAACCATCAGTTTTATTTGAGGTAATGAAGTGGACAACTACTCTCTCACTGGACACCGATGATGAGTTTAACTTTAGTCTTCCCAAGCTACTGATTATGTACTTACTCTTATAATTTGGACTCTGATGATATCAGTTGGGATCACCATACCTCCTCAGGCCTCCTCTTCACTTTCTAAAGATGGTGCGGGTCATTTGTCTCCTGTGTTAGAGTGAACCATGGGAGGAGTTGGGGCAGGGGTGTCCACAGCTTGAGGACCTGCAGGGAAAGAAACCAGTCTGAGATCAGGCTAGTTATAATAAAGTACAGCTACCTGGACACGTATGTGACTGATTAGAAGGTGGTGGCTGTCCTAGCAATGTCACTGTGCACCTAATCCTTCCAAACACTGCGTATATGTCTGCCTGTCTTACCTCCTGCCCCAATGGCTTAGTCCAGTGGGAGGGGCTAGCTTTGAGTCCTCAAACCGTTTTGGTTTTGTAATTATTGTGGACACGGTTGCTGCTTTCTGATAATACGTCTGCCGTGATGTCACTTCGAAGCCTTCCATCTACTGGTCTGTGAGATAGGGGGTGTCCTGCATTACACCATTTGGATGCACAACACCACAGGACCGAACACAGGCTGTGAGAGTTGAGCTGAAGTTCATATGATCTCTGATCAGAGGTTGATTCTGATTTTCTGGCTTTCAGGTTCTGGATTCGAGGAGAACCAACTAATCAGAATACTGAGAACTGTGTTGATATTCAGCGTTTCCGAGAGAAGGAGAACTGGAGCGACGTAGCATGCTCTAACGAGGAAAGCTGGATCTGTGAGACGAACATTTTAGTAAAAATGAATATAAAATGATACTATCCTTAACCATAGAACAAGCAGAACGTGTTAGGTATTTAAATTCACTGTTGCTCAATCAGTATTCCCAAACCTGCCTGTACATAGTGGAGAAAATAAAGAACCCTACAATGGATATACCCTTCATTCATGTACACAGAACACAGCACAAGTATCAGTTTTAGAATATTATATCTCTACTTTGTGAGATGGATTTCTTTTTTTTTAATACACTTGTCAAAATAATAGCTGCACCCACAAGGAAGTGTGGGACTACAGTGCTGTTGGGAAGGAGGATAAAGGCTACCAGGATCAATATCTGATGATACATTTAGACTGAGGAAAATGTTGAGATATATTTTACATGAGCTACACAATAATTAAAGAATATTTATTGAGCTACACATACAGAAGTACCTCTCAATATGGCTTTAGGCCGCCAGGTTTGCTAACACAACATACCTGACGTCTTGGCGTGGAGTAGTAGAGGTTCCTAACGCTGTTGCTGCTTGAATAATACACATAGTTACTGCAGATTATGCTGTAGCTGTCGAGGTGGAGTGACACCAGGTCGTCTGTACATGTGAAGTGACAACAAGCAGTTCAGCTTGGTGCTGACCACGGTGCCTCCACACACAGATTCGTTGGTCGTCTTCACCAAGACAATAACGGGACTTATCACTGGAGATGACCTGCTGCTGTTCGAAATCACTCCAGGACATTCTGGCACAACACCATTGCAGTCTTTGGTGATGTTGACGTGGTGTTAAGGACAGTCATTATAACAGACTGCACGCATGTAGTCCTGCGTTTTTTCAGTTGCCTGATGCACGACTCAAGGAGGGCATCACTGGTTGCTGAATGTCCACAGTGATACACCTGTGGCCATGGAAAATGACTGGAACACCTGAATTCAGTGGTTAAAGTATTTGAATGGGTGAGTGAATACTCTTAGCAGTATAGTGTATGACCAAATCACTATGTGCATATAGTCTATTAGCTAGCATTAAATATGAAGCTCGCTAGCATTAGCAATTTCTTGGCTATACTGTGTCTTTTTGCCTCAGAGTTCATTCTCTGTTTGGCAAGCTCATACTTATTAAGTGGTTTCAGCTGTATAGCTAACATTAGCTAGCTAATTAGCTTAGCGTGTCTTTTTGCTCGAGAGGTAATCCTATATTGTTTGATAAACCAGGCTAGACTTTATTCAGATGCTCTCCAGTCTTACTGTCTCTCTCATTCTGTAAACCCACCTATTATACAGGCTAAATCGACGTCCGACTGGGTGGAGGCTTACATAGCTAACAGATGTGTGTCCCGGCTGTTAGGTGAACAGTAATGCTGGTTAGCTCTGTTACTAGTGAAAGAGGGATCATATCCATATCTCCCTCTCATTTATGAAATAGAGCAGATCCCATCAAAGCCAAATGTGCAAACATCAGATTACTTCACTCTTAAAAGGGGACTGCTGCGTAACCCACGCCACAATGTCTTTACCAAAGTCACAAAGTGCAGCTTTAAATGAACACCACTGAGTCATGTATGTTGATGTTAAAGTTGTATCACCAAAAGTATTCGGTCGTCTGCCTTCAGACGCATATGAACTTCAGTGACATCCCATTCCTAATCCATAGGGTTTAATATGATGTCACGTCACCCTTTGCAGCTATAACAGCTTCAGGTCCTTCAGTTTCTGAGCCCACTCTGCTGTTCCAGCTTCTTCAACTAGAGGAATCAGGAAGTCGAGGTACTGGATGGTGAAGGCAGAGTCTGGCTTTAAAGCGATCTCAGACAGTTTTATGATTGACATACAGGCATCTCTCACCAAGTTCTTCTTCTTTTCTTCGTTCTCAGACAGGAGCATTTTCAGGACACCTTCTAGCTTCATCATCTCTTCATTTATTCTCAGTGTTTCTTCATGCTCTGTTTCCACCTTTCTGAAAGCTGTTTCATCATAAGAGGCTTTTTCTTGATTTGTATTACTGTATTTGAGTTTCAGTTGTTCGAATGTGACGGTTTCCTGTGTCAACTTTGTTTCATATTTCCTGGCCTCTTTGATGTGTTTACTGTCTGGACAGCCACACACAGTGCACCGCTGACCCTTCATAACTTCACACCACGCAGCGTTCCAGGCCAGCCAGCAGTTATACTCATGGCAGTTCTGCTGACAGTCATCACAGGAGGTTGCCTTTCGGTCCCACCATGAAGCACCTGTAATGTCCACTTTCTCTTTGTAGATGGTTGTGACAGTGAAAGGAAACTTTTCATCCTCCTCGATCTTCTCTTTATTCTGTTCCAGAGTTTTCTCAACTTCAGTCAGTTCACTGTGTTTGGCTTCGCTGAACTTGATGAGCTCCTTCAGACTCTCAACACAGGCCTCAAGCTGCATGCACTCCTTTAGAACACTCACAGTCAGAGTTACGCTTCTTCTCTGTCGGGATTTCAGGAATTCAAAAAATTCCTCCATACTACGTTCTCCCATTTCCCAAGCTGATCTGGATACCTGCTCATACTGCTGTGTGCGTGTCTCAGACTGACGATTGTTGAAGAGGAAGTGAACAGGTTCATCCTCATCATCGTAACAGCAGGGGACCTTTCCTTCCCTGATGGCCTGTAGAGCGTTTGTTGGTGGTCCTCCATCCGAGTGTGTAATACACAGCACTAGAATGTCCTCTATGTCTTTACCGAATAGGGACAGGACAAATTCAGACAAGTAGTGTCCTCTGTCTGAGATTCTGTTATGATTCGATTTCAGTACGAGACACACAGCGTCCAGATCCTTCACTCCAGCATCATGTAGAAATAAGTCACGCAGGTTTCGAGCGATGCCCATTTCCTTCTCTGTTCCCCTGGTGTCTCCATAACCTGGAGTATCAATGATGGTGAGAGAGGAGAGTCTCTCCTCAGAGATGATCTCATAAACAGTGACTTCTGATGTTTGAGTTTCTGATTGATCCCTCCTTTCTTCTTCTGTGATCTCAAACCACACCTTATCCTCAAACTTCACCCCCAGGAAGTAGTTGACCATGGTGTTGATCAGGGTGGTCTTGCCTGTTCCAGTTTCTCCCACCATCAGTACAGTGTTGTTTTGTAGATCACCATACTGCTGTCCAAATGTCCACTTCCTGATCTCGCCGGCCGTGTCTAGATTACTTCTTGTTGTGTGAAGACGGTGGAGTGCTGGTGGGCCTGGACTGAGCATGTCACTCTTCATGATGAAATTGTTTACAGCAGATGATGCATCACTTAAGCTGCAAAATCAAAAACCAAATTTAGCATTCACTGTTGTAGACAGCTAGATACAAACAACGTTATAATAAAATGCACAGATAAACACTCATCAGAAGACTAGCTGCTCCCAGAGGGAAGTGTGGGATTGTAGTGCTGTTTGGAAGGGAAGTTAAAGGTTACCAGGATCAACAAATTATAAATTTAGACTGATATGATCAATATTTATTGAGCTACACATACAGAAGTAGTCAAACTATTCTCTGAGGCCTACCTTGCTAGCAGCAACAGCAGGAGTCAGAAAAGCTACACACCAAGTTCCCATTGGTTGATATATATATATATCACAACTACACAATGGTAGCTTTAATTTTTTTTTTAAATATATTTTGAATGTTATCAATTTGAAGTTATGAAAGACCCTGTAAAAGGTATAATGAATCGATTTCCATAGAGTACAGGGTCTTGTTGCTGTGCTGCTGATGCTTCAGTCCACAGTGCTGCAAATCATTGACAGGGCCACGTTAAGGTTTCCTGAGGCATGGCATCAACTTCCCCTATCCACACATCCTTCACAAAAAAGACCACTTATCACCGACATCTATCAGAATAAAACCTCCTACACAAGTCACATCAACCTTTCCTAGCTGTGATTTACAGACGCTATGTTTATGGAAACCCAGGAAATGGACTCACCCTTAGCGAAAAAAATGAGAAGCATGCTATTAGTGAAAAGCAAGCTAGCTAATGCTAAGTAAATTTTAAATCTGATTTTAACCTGACAGTTACCAACAAAGGGGTGCGCCGAATGTTCAGCAACCAAAATTCTTTGGCCAAAAATGCAAAGTCCACTTGTGGGGTTTGGCTGAATAAGTGCAAAGACTGCAAAAGACCAAACTTTTTTTAATTTCAAGCATTTAAGCCAAGACTTAACTCTAGAAAGAGTAAAGAACAGAACTAAACACTTAGCCTGTAACACCGGCTTATTTTTAGTTTTTCCCAACTTTAGGGAATTAGGAAAAAGTGAGAAGCATGCTAATAGTGAGTAGCATGCTAGCTGAAGCTAACTAATCTGATTTAAACCAGATAAGGGGACAAAACTGACAGTCAAAGGCAGCGAGTCCTGTGAAAGACCTCTTGGGTAAATGCACTTGAGTATCCTCTACTGAAAGCCACTTTGGTGGGTGTTTAAAGTGACGTCTCTTGTGGACAACTGGCAAGATGGTGTGATGAAATTGGGTAGGAAGAAGCAGTAACTTTCAGAACCTCTGGAGGCAGCCCTGGTCTCCAAATGATAAGGGGGAAATGCTGCCCCTTGCTGGTAAAAGTTGGTGTGACGGCCATTAGCCAATATTTTCATACTGAACTTGGAAAAACAATTCAAGGGAGGCCTGATGCGGTTTTGTAGAAAGCGTTAGACATATTTCATCTGTATTTGGCAAATTATACAGCCTGAAAAAATAGTGGAACTTAGCTCAAGGACACAGTTTCCTTAGCAACAGAAATGAAGCACCAGCAAAACCAGTTGTGTTGATTGCTGGTATGCTTGTTAACCAGCTGGGTGACCAAATAAACAGCATTATACCAGCATAAGCCAGATTTCACCTTCTTTTTTTTCACCAGGGTGTGCAAGTTGTCTCTGGTTGGTCATTAATGTGGCCTGTAGATCTGTCATGTTTTCAGAAATATCTTGACTTCATGTATTTAGATACATGTACAGTGTAGCATATTACAGAAACAGTCTGATTGCATGTTTGTCGTTTCCTTAATCATGTGTATGGTCAGAAACAGAGTGAAAGGGTGTAAATTAGAATGAAAGTCTTTGATAGTCTCTTGAGTCTTGAAACTAAGCTAATCAGTGATTCAGTTTACTAATCTGTGCCATCAAACAATGAGCTGATTTACATTGCCACTCACCTGTGAGCCATGATAGGAGCTTGTTCCTGTACCTCAGATCTTAAAAGATGTGACTGGTGATCTGCAAAACAAAAGCAAATGACCACTGACCATGTTTCAATTGCAGTTGTAATAACGGCTATGCCTTCCGGACCATAACCATCCCTCCATCTGAGTTGAGGCAATGGGTTGAACTGCCACACCACCTTGGGGTCCACGGTCATGTTGCTTTGGGACACAGGCTTTCTAGACCACAGCCGGGATGGCGTAGGAAAGGGGTGGAGCAATCCTGTCT
>JAMWET010007123.1:15000-31781 GCA_024036415.1 Prochilodus magdalenae
CTTCACTGCTGCCACACTGCTGCACCGTTTACCGGTAATTAGAATATTTTAAATAAATCAAAATTTAAAATAAACAATATATAAAAGTTATTTCATTAGAAGCAAATCCCCATGGCCATGTACCTGCAGCATTTACTACACATTTTAATCTTATATGTAATTTAATAGTTAAAATACTATTGAAATTGAATTTGTTTAGGCCCAGATCTAAAGGTTGTGCATCATCCTTGCAACTTTGATATAATAAGGAATCATAATGAAAAGCAGAATGCAATATGTGCAAATCAATAAAGATTCAAGATTCAGGCGTTGAAGAAGAAAAGACCAGAGAGGAGGAGAATATATGTATGTATATAAATGAAGAGAATGTACAATATATGCTATATAAACCTGAATGGTACAGGAGCAGAACACATGGGATGTGGTATTAGTGCAAATGACAGAACTGTGCATAAGGAGGCCAAATACAGATTCCAGTATCCTTATTATATAAGTATACATGTATCACACACTCAGTGTACATATACACAGAATAAAAATACTGGTCCGTCTATAGAAGGGGTAAACGGTGTGGGTAAAAGTATCATTTGTACGGTTTGAGCATTTTGACTTGTGATTGACTAACTACTGTAAGCCTGGTGTACTAATTAAGAAGTTTCAGGATTGAATGTTTGATAACCACCATGAATTAAAAAGTATTGAAATTGTTAAGTTTTGTTTGATTTTCAGTTTCATTGACTCCTATGGGTTATTTTACTGTATGGTGCTGTATTTTTCTGGTCTATTCTCTAAACCCCAGTTCTGGGCTGATCTATGAGTATGAGCAGGTATTGCATTATATCAACAATCCAAGCTGTGCATCCTTACTGCCACCTAGCTGCACTCTTCACCTTTGAGTGCAGTGTCGTATGTTATATGAGTACAGCTGACATTTAACCCCCATTAAAATGATGTAAAGCAAATACTGCATCAAATGCAGCGATAATAATAATAATTGGCAATTATTTTTTCCAACATAAACTCAAATAAAGTGACCAAATAAACGAATTACTGCAGTTTTATAAGTGGATTTTTTTGCAAAGTCATAACTATGGGTTATACCCCAGCCATGAGCTCTAGGATTGGCTTCCCCCATACATACATATATAGGATTTCATTAATAGGATTAGAAATATAATTATGAGACATTCATATAAAACCTACTTTGAAATTCACACATGTGCACTGGCACTGATATGCAATTCTCAGTATTAATAATGGTTAAGGTGGCAGTAATAATGCTTAATATCCGACCACAAACACACAACGGAAAAGCCATATCCTGTTTAGTGATATTAAGATAACAGTATTAGATTACTGTAAGTTGTTGATTACTGGATGTTTGAAACCTGGCTGTCTGGGAGCATACTCAGAAAGAAGATTGAAGGGCAATGTCTAAGAAACTAATTAGTTCATAATGCATTTTTAATGCTGTTTAAAAAAAGAAAAGAAAAACAAGCTGCAGATAATTTGTCACCAGGAGGCTTGTGACTTCCTGTTTACCGTAGCTCTGGCCAAAACAATCAAAGTGCTTGTATTATTTTTGCGAATTAAATCATATTTTTTTTCCTTCTGTTTGATGATAGTTCTTATTTTGCACCATGAAGTACAACTGTGGAGAAGTACAACTTGGTGACAAATAGTGGTTGGGAAATAGTCATGTACAAATGGGGTCTTCCTGAGGTCAGGAAAGGAAGGTTCAGTGGTGGCGCTCCACCCACGTCATAGCAGGGGCTATCATTTATGACCATCGTTATAACAAGTGTGCTTGAGCTCATCTAACTAATCAATATGTTGGCATTACATGACTGCGACAACACGGAAACAGTTTTCCATAGTCGGAATTCTTTGAAACGGTGTTGTAGTCTTTGTAGGACTATGGACTACCTTGAATTAGCTTTATTTAACCATCATTAGCTTTTGCTTCAGTTAACCATTTTCAATTTAGTCTTCAGCTTTCCTGAATACCATGCCATGTAGATATTACCAGCAAAGCTCTCCTAGCAAATGAGCCACTGCTTGTGTTTGATATTCAACCATGTGGAATATTTCTAATATATTTGAAGCACTGGACACTGAGTTTTAGGATGGTCATAAACTGTAATTCTAACTGTAAGACACTGTAATTCCGATTTGACTTTTATTTACAGATCACAGAGCACGTATTTTATGGTCTGAAGTTTCAAACCATGGCTCAGAGGTGAGTAAAAATTATTAATAGATCATTGTTTGACATTAACAAAGTAAATCACTGATTGGCTGATCACCTGATTCACTCACACCAGCACAACACCCACTAAGACCTCTCTATGTTATAGTCTATTTACCCACAAAGCCTGGAACAGTATGTCTGATCTGTACACTGATGCTTTGATGTGTGATTGTCAGTCAGTGTCTGCATTACCCCATCCTGCTTTACCACCTTCCTCCAGGTTCTCCTTGATGTAGTCCAGTCCTGATATGGACATTTCCATGGATGCTAAGAATCCATGCATGAGCTTGTTTGGTTTAGACATGTTAGGTTTTTTTCTAATGTCTAATAAGATAGAGGCTTAAACAGTAAGATATTAGACTCTGGGTAAACAGTCATCCAAAATGTAAATACTTCAGTAAAGATATGCGGAAAAATGACTTAAGTACTATAACTAATTACATGTACTTAGTTACCATCCACCACTGATGCCAACTCACTAGTATGTACAGGACACAGCTGATTCTATAAATGCAGGTTCATATTGAGGTTATTGGGTCAACTTCACAGATGATATGAATCAGTGAGTAAATATAACGTGTGCAAAAGAAAAACTATTAATTCTACTTGTGCATCGATTTCAGTTAGAAATGGTCATTTATAAATAGAAACTCTCTTTTGTGAAGGAAGTGTCTCGATAGAGAAGAGTTATGGACCAGTGCTGTTGTGCCAACATTGTATGAAACCTAATATTTCTCCCATAAAAGTGGTATAAAATATTGTGTCAAATTAATGCCTAAAAGCTTTACATTCCAATTATATACTTAGTTTAAAATGTTATTCTCGTTACACTCATCTATATTGTTGCTATTTCTAAAAGTTTTGTTCATGTGAAGCATTTTTTTAGTATTGGCTAACAGTCATGCGCAAAGAACTGGGCGCGAGGCTAGCAGAGCTGAAAGTCAAAAGAAGCTTTATTGAACAGACCGGAAGCTGTACACAACAAGGCAGGACGAGCCAGCAATGCAAAGGGGTAATACCTGGGCATGAGTGGTAGAGACAGGCGGAGGTCGAGAGCCAGGGAGACTAGCAGGTGGAGACAGAACCAGAGAGAAATAGCAAAGCGTAGTCAGAAGGACGGAAATGGAGTCAAAAACCAGCGAGGCTAACAACAAGCTATCAAAACAAAGGGAGAAGTGGAAAAGAGGAGTAGGAAACGAAACGAGGTCAAAACCAGTAAACAAAGATGAAAATGAAACCAGAGTTGATAAAGCTTTACTAAGAGTAAAGGGGGTGTGGGGTTTATAAACAGGAAGTACAGCTGAACCCTATCAGTATCCATGAGACGTAGAGCGGGAGTGATTGGTAGACAGCGGACATGTGGGTGTGACGTCATCGGGTAGTGCATTCTGGGAAATGGAGTCCGGGAGATCAGCGGTGTCAGGAAGACCCGCGGACGTTTTAAAAATTTGTAATAAATATACTAATTCTCAATTTAGCTATCTAGTATAGTAATGTAGTATATATAGTAAAGTCATTAATGATAATTAATAGTTTGGTCATTTAAAATATTTTGTCTTTCCTTTTGCAGGTTAAGCAATGCATCATCGTCTGTAAATAGTTTAATCAACAAAAGTCGAGCTCTCAATCCAGGCCCACCAGCACTGCACCGTCTTCACACAACAAGAAGTAGTCTAGACACGACTGGCAAGATCAGGAAGTGGACATTTGGAGAGAAATACGCCAACACGCAAAACAAAACAATCCTGATGGTGGGAGAAACTGGAACAGGCAAGACCACTCTGATCAACACCATGGTCAACTACTTCCTGGGGGTGAAGTTTGAGGATAAAGTGTGGTTTGAGATCACAGAGGAAGAAAAGCGATTTCAAACACAATCTAAAACCTCAGAAATCACGGTTTATGAGATCAACTCTGAGGAGAACAACACGTCCCTTACCATCATTGACACTCCAGGTTATGGAGACACCAGGGGAATGGATAAGGACGTGGACATCGCTCGAAATCTACGTGACTTATTTCTAAATAGTGTGAAGGTTCTGGACGCTGTGTGTCTGGTACTGAAAGCTTCTCAGAACAGAGTCTCAGACAGACAGCGCTACATCTTTGAAGCAGTTCTGTCCCTATTCGGTAAAGACATAGAGGACATTATAGTGCTGTTTATTACACACTCAGATGGAGGACCACCAACAAATGCTCTGGAGTCCATCAAGGAAGGAAAGATCCCTTGCTGTCACGATGATGAGGATGAACCGGTTCACTTCCTTTTCAACAACCGTCAGTCTGAGAAACACGCTAAAAAATACGAGTACGTTTATAAATCATCTTGGGAAATGGCGGCAGGTAGTATAGGGGAATTTTTTGAGTTCCTGAAATCCCGACAGAGAAAAAGCGTAACTCTGACTGTGAGTGTTCTGAATGAGCGCATGCAGCTTGAGGCCTGTGTTGAGAGTCTGAAGGAGCGCATCAAGTTCAGCGAAGCCAAACACAGTGAACTGACTGAAGTTCAGAAAACTCTGGAACAGAATAAAGAGAAGATCGAGAAGGATGAAAAGTTTCCTTTCACGGTCACAACAGCCTACAAAGAGAAAGTGGACATTAAAGATTCTTCATGGAGGAACCAAAAGGCAACCTCTTGTTTTGAATGTCAGGAGAACTGCCATGAGTATGGCTGCTGGTTTGCCATGAACGCTAAATGGTGTGAACTTATGAAAGATAAGCTCTGCACTGTGTGTGGCTGTCCAGACAGTAAACACGTCAGAGAGGCCAGGAAATATGTAACAAAGCTGAGACAGGAAACAGTCACATTCGAACAACTGAAACTCAAATATGGTTATACAAATCAGGAAATAGCCTCTTATAACAAACCTGCTTTCAAAAAAGTGGAAACAGAGCATGAAAACAAACTGATGATGAAAGAAATGATGACAAAACTAGAAATCAAGCTGAAAACGCTCCTGGCTGAGAACGAAGAAAAGAAGAACAGCTTGGTGAGGGATGCCTACATGGCAATCCTAAAACTGTCTGAGATCGCCTTAAAGCCAGACTCTGCCTTCACCATCCAGCACCTTGACTTCCTGATTTCTCGAGTTGAAGAAGCTGGAAAAGCAGAGTGGGCTCAGAAACTGAAGGACATGCAGAGAGCTGCAGGCAGAGGACCAACTAGACCTGCAGTGGGAATTTTAAGTAGGATGAATAAGGACATGCAGAACGCTGCACCTGAAGAATCGGCTAACCCTGTGGTGTACTCTGCAGGGTATGTAGGCAGAATGAGGGCTTTCTTTAGTGGGAAATAACAGAACTGAGCTTCCATAACGTTCCATACCGGCACCAGCAGTTTACATATTCAACATACAGACTTAGCATTAAGCATCTGCAGATAGTCCAGGATTCATTCTCATAAGGCAGAGATCAGAACACAGTTAGTCCTAGCAGAATACATATCGTCACTGTCCAATGAAAAACAAGTATCTCCATTTTTGACGATTTTTACTTTTATGTATCAATTGATCACATGAGCTGCTGTTTACACTCTGTTAATTTAATGATGAATGGACCAGCAGAAATGACCCAAAGATCGCTTGGAAAAAGTCTGGATCTATTGACTTACATTAGAATTAAATTGGGTTTTGGCCTCTCCTGCGAAGTTGCTGTTTTGGAGATACCAGGCTAGCTCACTCATTAGACAGGCTTGTTGTAAAGTGTCAAAGCTTTTGATACTGATTCCAGAAAAAGAAAAAACTAGCTTTAGTTTTCCATCACAGCAGCCTGTCTGGAATAACTTTTGATATGGCATGAGAAGATGGACTAATAGATGTCAGGTCAGGTGTTTCTATTAGCATTCAGTTAGCATTAGCTCACAGGCAGTAGTCTGTCTTGACACACAGACATGGTGACGTAAGCACAGCGCCAACATTTATCCACTATCCGTTTAGTAGCTGTATGTTGTATTTGATGTCAATCTTTACTATAATATTTTAATCAGGGTGGGTTACGGTTAACCTTTTGATTTCTTTAATAGCTGACTATGTAAAATATAGATTGGGACCCAAACCAGCCCAGAAAAAATATTTTGAACAGTTAGTTTTCCATCACAGCCGGCTGTCTGGAATCATTTTGATATAGCATTAGTAGACTGATGAACAGATGTCAAGTCAGCATCACAAAGCTCTTCTGTTATTTCAGTGACACTTTCACTTTAATGATTTTTGTAAAAAAAAAAAAATCTTAAGCTTTTATTTCGTTTTTATTTCCTTCCTCTTTTTATTCTGTCCGGTTGTACTTTTTGTAATGGTCTTGGTATTTCCTGTTTCGTGCTCATTTACATGATGATACTTTGGTGAGAGCATCGCTCCTGTGTTTATCACTAGCTACATCTCTGGGTTTGGAGCGTTAGCTTTGTTTTACATAAATATCGGAATGTATTTGTGGTTTTCTCTTTTTTATGCTAATTTTAAATCTGTACTCAAGTTGCTTTTATCACTTTGAGATTATTTTACTGCTACTTTATCAACCAATCAATCAGCCGATCAATATTTATTTGTATAGCGCTTTTTACAACCAGTGTTTTCTCAAAGCAGCTTCACAGAAAATCAGTTTGTTATAAAAGAAAAGAAAAACACGGAGTTAATGTACAGACATAGGAGGGGGGACCGGGTCCAAGCCCCCCTTGAGCAAGCCAGAGGCAACAGTGGCGAGGAAAAACTCCCTTGAGTAAGGAAGAAACCTCGAGAGGAACCAGGCTCAAGGGCGGAACCCAACCTCCTCAGGTCGATCCCGGATGAGGAGAGAAGGACAGAACTTACAGAAAAAGGAGATTAGAACATCCATTAGATCCAGCACTGCTACTTTCATTATTTCGTCGTATGGGATTAAGGTGTTTACTCCGCTATGTCTAAAATTCCGTGTTGCATGTTGAGAAAACAAACATTCTTATTTAAATAATTAGCAGCAAATAAAATGGATGGGTCCACCCATGACCTGCTTGCTTCAGGCCCTTCTGCAACACTGCCGTGGAATTAAGGCCGGGACTTTGTCTTGACAAGTCCTTGGTAGAACGACTTGTGTGCTTAGGGACATTGTTGTGCTGCATGACCCACGCTCTCTTGAGGTTCGGCTCCTGGACAGATGTCCTGATGTCTTCCATTAGAATTCACTGGTGTAATTCAGAATTCATTGCTCTGTCTGAATTATTGAACCATGCTGGCCCAGGATGCAAGAGAACGGGCCCAAGCCATGATACTAGCACCACTACACCCACAGATGGAACAGGTTTTTGTGCTGGAATGCAGAGTTGTCTCTTCTCCAAACCAAAAAAGGTCTATGTTGGTCTCATCTGTCCACAGAACACTGCTCCAGTAGCCTTCTGGTTCCCTGCAACCCTGCAAGCCATCCACACTATTGTGTTCAGTGTTCTCCTGATGGTGAACTCATGAACATTAACATTAGCCCAATGTGAGAAAGGCCTAACTTCTAAAGAACCTCAGGTTCTCTTGTGAGCTCACAGATTACTACATGCCCCGTTCTTGCCGTGATCTTTGTTGGTGGACCACTCAGGGAGGTTGGTAATGGTCTTCCCTCCAATTGTACACAGTCGGTCTGACTACGAATTGGTCCAAACCCTGAGATGGTTCTGTAACCTTTTACAGCCCTATGACCTTCAACAGCTGTTCTTCTCAGGTCCTCAAAGATCTCCCTTGTTCATGCCATGATACACTTCCACAAACGTGTAGAAAGGTCAGACTTTGATCGATCTCTGTTTACACCAGGGCGTCCACTCACACCTGATCGTCCCACAGAACTCTAATGACTAATCTCACCTTCGAATGATCTGCTAATCCTGAGGGTTCACATACTTTGGTCACTCACTGTGACACTGGCTCATTTTCCTCAATAAAGAAATGACCATGTCTCATATTTCTGTCTCATTTGTTTAATTTAGTTCTCCTTATCTGTCTGTCTATCTATCTATCTATCTATCTATCTATCTATCTATCTATCTACTTTTAGAATTTGTATGAATGTCTAGTGTGACATTTTAGATCAAATTTACATAAAAATATAGAAAATTCTAAAGACTTCACAAACCTTCAAGCACCACTGTAGTTCTGGACATAAAGGGAACACCAGCAGTAGAAGTCAGAACCCGGCTAGTGTAATTCTGAATAGTAGGAATAATAAGAGATCAGTAATTTATTGATTTTCAAATTATTAAATTAATTTTTTAACCATGATAACTCATGGTGTAGTGGTATTAGCATTATCCCACAGGCAGTCGTCTGTCTTTACACTCAGCAAGGGTGACGTTAGCACAGCACCTATGTCCAGTCTGCGAGGGAAATATTTTGCCAACATGTATCCACCTTTAGCACCATACCTTGTGTTTCATGTCAGTCTTTTAATATAATAGATTAATTAGGGTAAATTATGGTTAAGCTTTTCATTTTTTTATGCATTGGCTGCACAAAATACATCTTTGACCCTTCTGGAACAGATTAACATCTTCTCCATGACCACAGGATGCGTCTCTCCACATGCTTGTTTAACAAGTGAGAAGCTACTCACTGCATCAGTTAGGGTTTAAAAAGCTGCTGCCAGCTGAAACACAATCACCCATGTGGTAATTACCCAATGGGAGGCTCCTGCCTAGTTGCTTAGTTAAATCCAGGTGGTGGCCTTTTTGGTCAGGCAGTGTGTGTATATATTCATCCCAAATAAGTGTTTATTGACTTGTAAATCTCATAGACTCATATTTTATTCACAGTAGAACATAGAACACATATTAGATATATTTATCTATTGTATTGTCTGTTTAGAAAATATAGTTTCATAGTCATTTATATTTAACATTTTTAGGCAAGTGTATACATGTATAGTACTATTATTGTTATTATTATTTGAATTCTGCACTTTATATGTTTAACCCCAATGTTTAATTACCTTGCGTGTAAAGTGTCGAATTGCTGCTCAGAAGTGTCGAATTGCTTCCAGTTTTGTTGTACACTGTGTAATGACAGAAAAAAAGCATCATATATTCATAATTTCATTTTAGAACTTGAGGCAGCAACACACACGTATATATAGATAGATAGATAGATAGATAGATAGATAGATAGATAGATAGATAGATAGATATACTGTCTTACGTCATATGAGAAAATAAATGTTTTATTCGTTACAGCAGTAAACACTGGCCTTCAAAGATGACTTGTATCTGCAGTTGCATGCTTAACCAGTCCTTCGTTAAATGAAGTGACAAAATCACGCGAGATCTGACGAGATACATGTAGTAGCTGGAGCGCGTGTGGAAGTCAGGAGCCAGACTTGTGGTTTAACCAGCCGTTTAATCTTGTAACAGCTCGACTGTCTGCACCCGGTGGATGCGGTCTGTGGTCTTCCTGTGTGTTGCTCTGCTGTTGGTGCGAGAATGCTTTATGATAAATAAGCTCAGGGTGTAACGTGGAGGTTGTGGCAGGTTGCAAACGTATAGTGATTTTATTCAGATGGGTCAAAATACAGGTAGGCACTGACAGATACATATCCATAAATTGAGAGAAGCCAGCAGAAACAAAACAAGGGTAAAAAACACAAGCACTACAAAACACAGGGACCAAAACCAGTAGGGAAACACGGCTTAGAGCCTGTGAAGGAAAACAGAGACTTCGCTACCAGACAGGGCAAACAAAGGAGTCTTAATAGAAGTCCAAATGAGGTCCGATTAGCTTCAGGTGTGGGAGAGGGTGGAGCCAGGGGGGAGCAGGAAAAGCAGTGCAACAACTTGAAGTGACCAGAGGGGACGTTGATTGACATATGGACATGACCAGACAGACAGACAATGATGTGACACAGGGCTTCTCAATCACTTGCATGGTCAAAGGTGTATAAAGCCAAGCACCTAGTCATGCAGACTGCTTCTACAGACATTGGTGAGAGAATGGGTCGCTCTCAGGAGCTCAGTGAATTTCAGCGTGGTACTGCGATAGGATGCCACCTGTGAAACAAGTCCAGCCCTGAAATCTCCTCCCTACTAAATGTTCCACAGTCCACTGTCAGTGGGATTATAACACAGTGGAAGCCATTGGGAACGACAGGAACTACGCCACGAAGTGGTAGGCCATGTAAAATGACAGACCGGGGTCAGCGGATGCTAAGGCGTATAGTGCACAGAGGTCATCATCTTTCTGCAGAGTCAATCACTACAGACCTCCAAACGTCATTCAGATCAGATCAGCTCATTCAGATCAGCTCAGAACCTTGCATTAAGAGATTCATGGAATGAGTTTCCACCACCAAGGGAATTGCAAAGCGTTGAATGAGTGGTGTAAAGCGCCACCACTGGACTCTAGAGCAGTGGAGATGAGTTCTCTGGAGTGATAAATTACGCTTCTCCGTCTGGCAATCCAATGGATGAGTCTAGTTTTGGCGGTTGCCAGGAGAACATTACTTGTCTGTCTGCAAGTGTAAAGTTTGGTTGAGGGGGATTATAGGGTGGGGTTGGGCTCAGTTCCTGAGAACCAGTGAAAGGGACTCCTAATGCCTCAGCAGACCAAGAGATTCTGGACAATTTCATGCTCCCAGCCTTGTGGGAACAGTTTAGGGACGGCCCCTTTCTGTTCCAACATCACATGTGCACCAGTTCAAAATGCATGGTCCATTAAGACGTGGATGTGCGTGGAGTTTTGTGTGGATGGATTTGACTGGCCTGAGTCCTGACCTCAACCCAAAATGCCTTTGGGATAAATTACAGTGGAGGCCGTCTCGTCCAACATCAATGTCTGACCTCACAAATGGGCTTCTGGAAGAATGGTGAAAAATTCCCATAAACACATTCCCAAACTTTGTGGAAAGCCTTTCCAGCAGAAGCTATTAAACCCTATGGATTAAGAATGAGATGTCACTCAAGTTCATATGCGTATGAAGGCAGACTACTGAATACCTTTGCCAATATAGTGTACTGTATGTACTGAACTCTCCTTATTCAATTGTATGAGTGTCAATAGAGTTTCCTTTCTGTAGCACCCTTAACCATTGTCCCCCCCATACCGCCTCACTCTAACGGTCTCTCACATATCCAAGCAAAACTGTGATTACAGCTGTAATCAGCCCAGTTCCTGTGATGATCAGGCCTATGGCCTATTACGACACAGTCTAATAGGTCCGTTAGGTTCCTCACTGTCCCAGAACCTGAAAGAGAGAATCAGGGTATCGACTGTGTTGATCAGAGCAGTGAGGACTGAGAGTCAGCACCTGCATCAGGAGTTGAGTTCAGCGGTCTCTTACTCGGTGCTCAGCGCTGAACCGTCCACCCATTTCAAGCGTCCCTCTTTGTGGACGTCTGCCAGGCCAATCCAAGCTTGATGGCTGCCTGCCTTCTTACTGAGGAACTCCTGGGAGAGCATGACATAATGCTATTGGAATAACATATACAGGTAATACTCTCTCTCTCTCTCACCTGTTCTTCTCTGCTGCTTATGATCACCAGGTCTGTTCCTCTGTCCCTGCAGTACTGTCTGCTCTCACTCCAGCTCTTCTTCATGGTAAAGAGAAGGTAAATACTGGAGTTGAGGTGGCTCCATTCCTCCTGTTTTGTCATTTCTGTGGATAGAATTTCCAAAGACAAAGTTAAACTTCCTACTAGCACATAAACTGTTGGCTAACATGTGCATCTGTAACCCTCAGCTGTCCAGCCTGCCTCAAAAACACAACAGCCATGGCACATTGGTTCTGAACATGGTTCTGAGTCATGTCTGTTTGAGTACAATCAGAGGAAATCTCAATTATTACAGCTCAGTTATTCCAATTTGATCTGTCCTTCGAGCTTCAAGTGCAGCTCAGCTTGACCTGCCATCCCTCATAATGCATGGATGACTAGCACCAGACTCTTCTCTATCTTGGCATCCAGATGGTGGAATGAATTTCCAGACTAAAGACCCATCTCTTTGTAAAGCACTGAAGTAAGTGAGTACCTATAGATAGATAGATAGATAGATAGATACTTTATTGATCCCAGAGGGAAATTCAAGGCATCCAGTAGCAGGTATACAAACTATACAGAGGTAACAAAAGAAAAGCAAGATAGATTTGTACAAATAGAGACAATACTATATAAAGTATGAAGGTATAAAAATAGAGTCCTTAGTGTCTGTGTAAAGTGTAAAGTATAGATGGAGGTAATGGTATACCGTTTGCTAAGCAAATTAAGAAGATGGCTGTTTTCAGCCATCCAGACAGTGCAAATACGCAGTAATATAAATAATTATCAGTGCCAAAAGTGTAAACAGTACAGAATGGTGTAGAATAATACAATATAAATAGATGTAGGGCATTTAGGAGGGCATTTAGGAGGGAGTGTGTGCAGAGATGGGGTTGTGTCCATGGAGGGACCGGAATGAAAGAGTGTCACACACTTTTTCATCTGCTGTACTGGGAGGAGTTGAACAGTCTTATGGCCTGAGGGACAAAAGACTTCCTGAGTCTGTCTGTGGAGCAGGACTGGGACAGCAGTCTGCCACTGAATGAGCTCCTCTGCCTGATGATCGTGGTGTGCAGAGGATGGTGAACATTGTCCATGATGTTCAGCAGCTTGTTGAGGGCTCTCCTCTCTGCCAGTGGTGTTAAGGACTCCAGCTCTAGTCCCAGCACAGAACCAGCTTTCCTCACCAGCCTGTCGAGTCGTCCAGCATCCCTCTTGCTGATACTGCCTCCCCAACACACCACAGCATAAAAGAGGACGCTGGCCACCACGGACTGGTAGAACATCAGGAGGAGTTTCTGGCAGATCCCGAAGGACCCGAGCCTCCTGAGGAAGTACAGTCTGCTCTGTGCTTTCTTGTAGACTATGTCAGTGTTTACTGACCAGTCCAGCCTCTCGTCCAGGTGCACACCAAGGTATCTGTAGGACCTGACAACCTCCACATCAACCCCCTTGATGGAGATTGGCTGCTGAGAGGGCCTGGACCTCCTGAAGTCTATACACATCTCCTTGGTTTTGGTGATGTTCAGCTTCAGATGGTTAGTGGTGCACCACTCCACAAAGTCCTCAACCAGGCTTCTGTACTCCCTCTCCTGGCCGTTACGCACACACCCCACGATTGCAGTGTCATCAGAGAACTTCTGCATGTGGCATAACTCCGAGTTGTATTTGAAGTCCGATGTGTACAGGGTGAACAGGACTGGAGAGAGAACAGTCCCCTGTGGTGCTCCTGTGCTGCTGATCACCGTATCAGAGGAGCAGTCCCTGATCCTGACATGCTGTGATCTCCCAGTGAGGTAGTCAGTGATCCAGGTGACCAGGTGCATGTCCACCTCCATCTTCATCAGCTTGTCTCTCAGTAGTAGGGGCTGAATGGTGTTGAAGGCACTGGAGAAGTCAAAGAACATGACCCTCACAGCACCACCCCCCTTGTCCAGATGAGAGTGAGCTCTGTGTAGAAGATAGAGGATGGCATCTTCCACTCCCACCTTCTCCCGGTACGCAAACTGCAGTGGGTCCTCAGCATGGTGGACCTGAGGTCTGAGGTGGTTCAGCAGCAGTCGCTCCATGGTCTTCATCACGTGAGACGTCAAAGCAACCGGCCTGTAGTCATTCAGCTCCTTCGGGTGTGCCTTCTTGGGGACTGGAATGAGGCAGGTTGTCTTCCCCGTGGCAGGAACCCACCCGAGACGTAGTCTCAGGTTTAAGACATGCTGGAGGGGCTCCCCCAGTTGGGCAGCACATGCCTTAAGCATTCTGGGGCACACTTTGTCTGGGCCGGCCGCCTTCCTGGGGTGTAGTCTCCTCAGCTGTCTCCTGACTTGGTCTGCCGTGAAGGCTGGGGGACAGTGGGAACCGTGGGTGTCGCTCTGTCCTCCTGCTGATGATGGTGGTGAAGACTGAGATGGTGGTGAAGACTGAGATGGTGGAGGTGAGGGTGATGGTGGTGAAGGTGACGGAGATGGTGGAGGTGAGGGTGATGGTGGTGAAGGTGACGGAGATGGTGGAGGTGGAGGTGAGGGTGATGGTGGAGGTGAGGGTGATGGTGGTGACAACAGGGTGGTGAATGCTGCAGACGGGTCGGAGGAGGGGGCAGCAGCAGCAGGACAGTCAAACCTGTTGTAGAAGTTGTTAAACTGGTTTGCTCTGGTCCACACCCCCATCTACTGAGCTGCCACTGTTTGTGTTCTTTGCAGCCAGTGATGGTTTTCATTGCTCCCCAGACCTCCTTCATGTTGTTGTCTTGCAGCTTCCTTTCCACCTTTTTCCTGTAGGACTCCTTGGCCTCTTTAAGTCGGATCTTGAGTTCCCCCTGTACACGCTTCAGCTCTGTCCAGTTTCCATCTCTGAACGCCCTCTTCTTTTGGTTGAGGATGTCCTTGACGTCACTGGTAATCCAGGGCTTGTTGTTTGGGAAGCAGCGTACAGTCTTTGTGGGAACAGCAACATCCATACAAAAATTCAGGTAGTCCGTAACACAGTGCGTCACCTCCTCAATGTCCTCTCCATGTGGGTGCAGCAGCACGCTCCAATCAGTGGTATCATAGCAGTCCTTGAGGGCTTCTTCTGCTTCAGGAGACCAAACTCTGAATGAGCGTGTGGTAGTGGGCTGCCTCAGTACCAGTGGTTTGTAATGAGGCTGTAGGAAAACAAGGTTGTGGTCTGATTTCCCCAGCGGTGGTAGTGGGGTAGCCCTGTATGCATCCCTCACGTTAGCAAACAGCAGGTCGATGGTCCTGTTTTTCCTGGTGGGACAGTCCACACAAACTGGGAAAAAGGCAGGCAGGGTACAGTCCAATGTAACGTGATTAAAGTCACCAGAAATCACATAGAAGGCGTCAGGGTGTTGTGTCTGTAGCGCTGCGACGGTGGAGTGAATGACGTCACACGCCGCCTGCACTTCCGCCCGAGGCGGAATGTAAACACAGACAACAATGGCGTGTGAGAGCTCCCGCGGCATGTAATATGGACGGAGGCTCACCGCTAACAGTTCAATGTCCCGACAGCAGATCACCTCCTTCACGTTTACATGTCCCGGGTTGCACCATCTGGTGTTAATAAAAAGTGCGAGTCCCCCACCTTTGCGCTTCCCGCTTAGCGTCGGGTCCCTGTCCGCCCTCACTGTAGAGAATCCAGGTAGCTCCACGTTAGCATCCGGAGTGTCGGGGGTGAGCCAAGTCTCGGTAAAACAAAACAGACTACACCCCCTGTAGAGCCTCTGATTCTTCACCAGACATGCCAGCTCATCGGTTTTGTTGGTCAGCGAGATGACATTCCCCATAACCACCGACGGAACCGAGGGTTTGTATCTCCACCGCTTCTCCGTCTTCTTAGCCTTTAGCTTAGCTCCAGCCCTGCAGCCTCGATACTTCCGCCTTAGTTCCGCCGGTATTGTTTGGACCACGCCACTTCGTCCCATGGGTCGGAGGGCCAGCAGTTGTTCGCGGGAATAAACACGATATTCCGCGCTGTCCCGCATATTAACGATAAAAATATCCTTAGGATATAGATAAGATGCACACCAGACCAGACGTGTGTAGAAGCAAAAAGACAAATAAATAAAGGTAGAAAACTAGAAAAACACACAATACGGACGGAGCTACTGGAACAGGCAGCCACTCGCGTCGGCGCCGGAAGTAACAGTAGAGTATAGAACAATGTAAACAGGTATAGGTAAAGAAGAGTGATCTCTCTCTCTCTCCCTCTCACCTGTTCTTCTTTGCTGTTAATGATTGACAGGTCTGCTCCTCTCTCTTTGCAGTAGGTTCTGCTCTCACTCCAGCTCTTCGTCTCCGTGGAGGTGAAGTAAAAGCTGTTGTTGAAGCAGCTCTGTTCCTGCTCTTCTATAGAGAAGGTCATAAATGAATAGTTCAGTCACATGACCCTACAGGTGCTGCATGATTCAGTCGCTAAGCTGGTAATGCTCAGTAATGATTCAGACCTAGAACATTTCTACAGGACATTAAAGGCAGAGGGGGGCATGCAGGACCTGCTTTACTATTATCAGTGTTACATATTAAACCATATACTAACATCACCTGGAACCTGCGATCAGAACAGACACTGAGCTTCATCACTCACCTAACTTCTTCTGAAGAATTTCATTCTCCTTCTGTAACTGGTCCATCTCATCTTTCAGCTTCTCTCTCTCTATAGCCAAGCTGGTGTAACTGGTCTGTAACTGGTCTCTCTGTGTAGTCATGTTGTTGAACTGGACCCACAGCACTGTGATAATGATCAGCAGGAGGACACACAGCAGCCCCAGACCCACTGAAACCAGTCTGTAGTATCTGCTTCCTGCAGTGTCGATTCCAGAAGCTAGAAAGATACACCATCATATTCACCAATCCAGAACTCACTCTCCCTAAAGGCCTGCATTTCTGAGAGATAGAAAGTGGGCTACTGCTGTACAGGAACTACATGTACACAGAGCGTTCATAACCTGTTCATAAGCAGTTCAGTAACAGTCTGAATCAGATACATCATTTAGAGTCATTCATTAAATAGAGTCATTAATGAGGAACACAGAGCACTGTAGAGTGGGGTCAGGCTTCCCCT
>JAMWET010007124.1:0-172500 GCA_024036415.1 Prochilodus magdalenae
ACCGACGTAAACAAACTTCACCACCTAAGAGCTTGTGCTCACAAATGGGGCACTAAAAACTGTCTGCTGAGCTCTGCTCCGTGTATGGCAGCACTGCTGCTCCCGCCGTTCAGTTCGCGCTTTACCCAAGTAATTCCACTGGCTGCTTTCAAAATAAAAAGTCCGGTTTTCAAACAAACTACATAACATGTTTTAGGTTCTTAGAAAATGCGTAGTAAAATTCAGGGAAAAAATTAATTTAACAAGAATAAAACCTGTTAATATACTCAACATGTGTTCTCAATACACCTTTGTGGTTATTTAACACTCCCACCAAATTATTTGTGATTACATAAGACATACATTAACACAACTAATTTACAACAAACAAATAACCTTTTGAAGATTATTGTAGAAAACTATAGCAAAGTCCATATCTGCAGTATGCTTAAACAAGCTTCTAGCAATAAACTAACTTGTGAGCCGGGCGTTCTACCAGGGAGAGTTTGCTGATTCGTTCACCTTTCTTGTTTAGTCCCTTTTCTCCAAGACATATTTTGGCTCTTCTTACCAGTCCATCTTTGTCAGTTAAGAGTCTCTGAGACTCTTCCTGTAGTCTCCACTGACTTCTTGGTATGGATTCATTAGTGTCCATTACGACATCACCAATCTGTAGGTTTCTCTGGCGCTGTGCCAGCACTGTCTTGCCATGATGTTGTGGGATATACTCCCCTTTCCATCTACTCCAGATGAATTGTTCTGTGAGATATTGTACCCTGACGCCACCTTTTTCTTCCATATAGATCCTCTCTTTCAAATTTGCCTGGAGGAGGTAGGGCTGTGGTGGATTTTCATAGTTTATCAAATGATTTGGAGTGAGAGGTTCCCAAACTGTTAGGGCTGTTTAGGTTATCCACAGTGAGTGGCCCGACTGTTTACTATAGCCATGACTTCGTAGAGGAAGGTTCGAAGTGATGCATCATTGAGCCTACCTGAAGAGAGTAGTAGGGTGGCATTGAGAACACTCCTTACAGTTCTTATTTGGCGTTCCCATACGCCTCCAGCGTGGCTTGAATGCGGTGCATTCATGACAAATTCACACTGCCTTTCTGTAAGAAACATAGTGAGTCTGTCTTTGTCGAGCTCTTGCAATGCAGCGTTCAGTTCATTCTTTGCTCCTACAAAGTTAGTGCCTTGGTCACACTTAATTTGTCGAACTGCGCCTCTTAATGCAGTAAAGCATCGCAAACCATTGATGAATGAATCAGTTGACATGTCTTCTAACATCTCAATATGAATGGCTCTGGAGCAGAAACAGGTGAAAAGCAAGCCATACCTTTTTATGCTGTTTTTTACCTTGCTGAGTCACAAATGGACCAAAACAGTCCATTCCACAATATGTGAAAGGTGGTGTAGGTTCTGTCCCGTTCCTTTGGTAAATCAATCATTCTTTGACCTTCAACAGACCTTCTGAGCTTTCGACAAATCACACAATGACGAATGTAAGTTGAAACTGCTCTGCTTAGTCCAGGAATCCAATAGCCATTGGACCTGATTTCATTGATGGTAAAGCCCTTGCCTTGATGTTTTACCATTATGTGGTAATGAGAAATTATCAAATTAGTGACATGATGTCCTTTGGGGAATGATAGTGGGGTGCTTAAATGAATTGGGAAAGGATGAGTGCTTGAGTCTTCCTCCCACCTTGAGTACACCGTCTGTGTCCAAAAAGACATCAAAGAGGATGCAACTTGTTGCGGCTTGGTAGCTTACCCCCTTTCCTCAATAGCTGTATCTCAGTCTGGTATGCTTGGCTTTGTAAGTCTTTGATGATGAGTCGCTCAGCGTCTTGCCTCTCACTTACTGTTGACAGGGCTTTTGATTTGTCTCCTCTGACACGACGTACAAGGCGTGCTACTGCCTGGATGACACGAGACCAGGATGAAAACTTGGACAGTCTGTCTACAAGGCTCAAATGTTCTGTGGTTTTGGTTTGCAGTGTTTGGGGCCTTTCTTACTTCTGGATCTCCAACTGGCAGCTCCTGTATGACCTCTACTGGGGTTTCTATTTCCATTTCCCACAGAAACTGGGGACCCGTGAACCAATTAGATGAAAGCAGCTCATCTATAGATGTCCCTCTCGAGGCGTTGTCAGCTGGGTTTTCATCTGTTGAGACATAAAACCACTGCTTGGGACTTGAACCTTGGCGGATTTTCTGCACTCTGTTAGCGACAAAGGTGTGTGAAAGCGTCGAGCATCATTATTTTATGTAGCCTAAGACTACTTTAGAGTCTGTCCAAAAGAAAACTCTTCTACTTGAGAGTAACTTAACTCTTCTCTAAGCAGACTGCTCACTGAGACTGACACTGCTGCTGCAGTTAGTTCTAACCTGGGTATGGTCGTGACCTTCATCGGAGAAACGCGCGCTTTACCCATGACGAGGACGCAATGAATCTCTCCTTTCTCATTTTTTAGTCTCAGGTAGGAGCATTGGCCATAACCACTGGTGCTAGCATCTGAGAAGTGGTGCAGCTCCATTTTAATTACCTTTCCAAAGTCAGCTGGCAAGTAACATCGAGCTATGCATATCTTTTCCAATTCACTAACCTCCCCTTTGCCATTTCTCCCACCGTGGCCTCAGCTGGTCTGGTAGTGGGTCGTCCCAACCAGTACCTTGGTGACACATTTCCTGGAGAATTCTTTTTCCATTGAGGAGATACGGTGCTACAAAGCCTAGTGGGTCATAAATGGAAGCAACAGATGACAGAATACTGCGACGTGTGGGCTGGCTGGTCCTTTGGTACAACTTTAAATGTGTGAAACTGTCTTTCTCAATGTTCCAGTGGATTCCAAGTGCTCTCTCTAATGTCAAGTCACTGAATGTGAGGTTTTTCGTTTTGATGTCTGTGGCATGCTCTGAAGAAGGGATACTCTGTAGAACAGCACTGTTATTTGACACAAATTTATGTAGGCGAAGCCCCACCCTTTGCACATAGTTCACGTGCCTCCTTTGCCAACTGAATTGCCTCTTCTTCAGACTCAAAGCTAGAAACACCATCGTCTACATAGAAGTCTCTTGCGATGAACTGTGCTGCTTGTGGATGTGTGAGACTGTGTTCTTTGGCCAGCTGCTTCAGTCCATAGTTTTGCGCAACCTGGAGAAGACACAGCCCCGAAAAGATGAACTTTCATTCGGAATTCATGAGGTGGTGTGTTCACATCTCCATTTTTCCACCACAGGAAGCGCAGATAGTTGCGATCATTCTCCTGAACATGAAACTGATGGAACATTTTTTTCTATGTCACACATCAGTGCAATGCGATGTTCCCGGAAACGAATGAGTACACCGGTCAGATTGTTTATCATGTCTGGGCCAGGCAGAAGATGTTCATTAAGGCTGGTTCCCTTGTACTTTGCAGAACAATCAAACACGACCCGCAACTTTTCTGGCTTTTTGGGATGATAAATACCGTGGTGAGGTATATACCATGTTTCACCATTAGCACCATCATCATGCACCTCTTCTACATCTCCCTTTTCAATTAAGTCTTTCATGTAGGCAATGTAGTCATGTTTGTATTTTTTCATTTGCAATGAATTTTCGTTTTAGGTGATTGAGCCTCAGTGCAGCTAGCTGTTTGTTGTCAGGTAAGCATGGCCTTTCTTTTAAACGGTAGAGGCACCTCATAATGTCCATGTTCATTTCTCCTTATGTTTTCCTTTTAATTTGTCAAGAAAGATGAGATCTTCTTGAGAGACAGTTTTTGTCATTTTTTGGGGTGTCTCTGAAATCAGACTCCAGAATTTTCAGTGCATCTGTTGGCGTTACTGCAGGGAGTTCTTTCACAGTTACTCTGTGACAATGACCAGTTGACACTCGTGTTTCAATGTGAGGTGCTGAACAGCCTACAATACTCCACCCCAAATCCGTTAAGACAGCGTAGGGGGCTCATCATCTTTACCTGGTATTACCTGCCTGGGTACCAGAGTTCTGGGACAGTTGTAACCAATTAGGAGACCTACTTCACAACTGAGGAGAGGAGGTATTTGGTCTGCTATTGCTGCGAGATGGCGCCACCTTTTGGCTGTTTCGTGTGTTGGTATGTGATCCCTGTTCACAGGTATGCAGTCCTTTGTGTAAGCTGGAGGGAGTTTGATTTGCACTGGAGAATTGTAGCCTCTTACACGGAGACCAGCTGCCTTTTCACTTCTCAGGATCGTGTTTTCTCCCATCATTGTGGTAAGTTTCAGTTTTACTGGGTAAGTTGCTACCTGAAGCTCATTACTTACATCTTGCTCAATAAACGTTGTGTCGCTCTGTGTATCTAATAATGCATACACAAGTTTCTCTCTGGATGGATTCTTTTCATATGACACCCGCACTGGTACTATCATGGATGTGCTAACTGACTGACCTTCACTGGTGACATTGAGCGACAGAGCAGTCGTGGTTTCCGTTTCATAGTGCTGAACTGGATTTTCTTTGGACAGGGTTCTTTCTCCGTTTGCACTTTTCCCATAATGTTCATCATGAAGACAAGAAGGATGTCTCCCTTTGCACATGTCACATGTATGTCGATTGCGACATTCTCTTGCACCATGACCCTGCCTTAGACATCCGTAGCACAGTTTGTTGTCCTTCACATAGGATCTTCTATTTTCAAGTGATCTTCGCAGAAAGTCTGGACACTTATGAAGCTGGTGGCTGTTATCCTTGCATAACATGCATGGGACCTTTACCTTTCCTTTAGTTATCCTTTGTGTACCATCATCGACTACTGCTTGAGTATTGAAGACACTGGCCTTGTTTCTTTTTAATGTCTTTGTGCCCCTGTTATTGACTGACTCAGATGAGTGAAGGGCAAACTGAGATGTAACTGGATTGCATGCTATCTCTGCCTCTATGGACATGAATTTGGTGAATTCTTGAAAACATGGGAAGTCTTTGCCTTCTGTGAGAGATATTGTGACTTGGCGGTTCCACCGGGAAGCTAACCACTCTGGCAATTTCAGCATCAATTTTTGGTTCTCCTCACAGTCATTAAGAATCTCCAGACCTTTTACATGGGGCATGGCTTGTAGACAGGCGTTTAGGAAGTCAGAGAAGTTTCGTAATGCTTCAGCATCTCTAGATGGTAATTTTGGCCAATTAGACAACTTCTCTCTGAAGGCTCTTTGAATAACAAATGGCTGGCCATACCTTTGGTTGAGCTTGTTCCATGCATCCTTGTAAGCTTCCTCGTCATCTCGATAGAAGGTACCTTCTACGCATTTGTAAGCTGGGCCACTAACATATCTCTTGAGGTAGTGCAGTTTATCAGATGTAGAAATGCTCTTTCTGTCTATAAGAGACATAAATGAAGTTTTCCATTCAATGAATTCAATTGGGTTGCCATTAAACACTTTGGGCTCTGGCATTGGCAGTCTATTCAGAGCTATGCTGTCCTGGACAGCTTGGGCTAGGCTAGACACATCAACATGTGGGGATTGTGTAGCTGTGATAGGGTGTTGTGTAGCAGGATAGGAAGCACAGATCTGAATATCAGGGTCTAGCTGAACAGACCGTCTGTCTGTCTCTTGTTTAATTTCTCTGTCATAGACTTCAAACCTGGCATGAGCTGCCTTTAAGTCCCTTTCTGCTTTTAAGCGCTCTAATTCGGACTTCTGCATTTCCAACTCCTTCCTGTGTTGCTCCTCCAAAGTTCTTATCTTTTCCTTTTTGTCTTCTTTCCTCTAGTAGCACCTTGTACTCAGCCTCCTTCGCTGCTAATTCTGCAGCTGCATCTGCTCGTTTGGCAGCTATACATGAAGATCCGGAGAGCTGACTGGCACTTGACTCTGAAGCAGTTGAACTATAGATGGAGTGAGCGTAGTCAGGAGCAAGTAGCTCACGGTAAACGCCTTCCTTCGTATTCAGCATCGAAGTCTCCATTTACGCCAGTTAGTCTCTCAAACACTACTTTAGTGATGTCATTGGTTACAGCCTCACACGCATCAACCTTTCTCCGCAGTTCAGCAGCAGGAGTGCTATGCACTCGTAATTCATTGTACACTTTCATAATGTCATTTTTTCTTTCCTCGAGGCTGTCTATGAGAGCTGACAGGTGCTTTTCTGATAAATCAGATTTTAATTCTTGTCTGGCTTTGCGAGCTTGGGCTTTCCACTGTTCATATAAGTTCACCAGCCTTCTTTCTTTTTTGCTCTGCTCGTCCCTCTGGTACGCGAGCATTTTTTCTGTGAGCACTCGTGAACGGTCTGAACGCCTAAGCACTTCTGAATCATCCTGCACATTACTTTGCAATTCAGCCAGAGCTGCTTCTTTGTGTCGTATTTCTTTTAGTTCGTCTCGCGCTGCCCTTTCTGTAGTTTCATTTTCAAGCATTGCTTTGTATTCTTTGATGTCTTTTTGGGGAAGTGCAGCTTGCTCCTTATTTTCTTTACAGCTTAACGTTGCAGCGTTTTCACCCTCCATTTTATAGCTGTTTATGCCTCACTGCTCTTTCAACCATCACACCGCTGCTCTGGCTTGCCGTGGTGCCTTCAGCCTCGTTGTTAGCTTTTCCGTGCAGCAGGTCAGCTGGAGAGGTGAAGCTCTTACTGTAGCATTCCCATTTGAATGACGGCGTGAGTCTTTACTGATGGTTCAATGTAAATTTATTGCTCGCTATCTTGAAGACATAAAAAATTAAAATTAAAACCGACGTAAACAAACATTAACCAACGTAAGAGCTTGTGCCTCAACAAATGGGGCTAAAACCGTCTGCTGAGCTCTGTCCGTGTATGCAGCACTGCTGCTCCCGCCGTTCAGTTCGCGCTTTACCCAGTAATTCCACTGGCTGCTTTCAAAATAAAAGTCCGGTTTTCACAAACTACATAACATGCTTTTAGGTTCTTAGAAAATGCGTAGTAAATCAGAAAAAATTAATTTAACAAGAATAAACCTGTTAATATACTCAACATGTGTTCTCAATACACCTTTGTGGTTATTTACACGTGTTATTTACTGAACTTGTCTATAAGTTCAAGTTGCAAGAAAAGGGAGATTTCTGGAAATATTTACAGTAGTAAGTAGACATTGCGTAATTAAAATGTTTCAATTAGAGAGACTAGCCAACCCAGTTATCTAGATAACCCTTTTAATCATAAGGCGTCAACTTTCTATAAAAACTCAATTTATTTAATTAGTAGCATATGTGATCAATTTGGCAGAGAGACCTTAACTGTGAAATTAATAAGGAAACCTGGATTTAAATTATAGCACAAAATGGCAAATATGTCAGAGAAGTTAGAGAGAAATTCATTCAATATAAAATTCTGCACCGGTATTACTGGACACCTTGTAGGCTCTTCAGAATAGGACTAACAAATAGTAGTTCATGTTGGAAGTGTAAAACAGAAATGGGAACCTTTTTGCATCTCATATGGGAATGCCCCATGGCTGAACCGTTTTGGCACAGTGTGCTGAAATGTAGGGAGACATGGATGGGCGTAGCCCTGCAGGTGTCTCCCTGTTTTTTGGGAGATAAAACAGAAACCCCAACTCTAACAAAAAAGTGCATATTTGGTTCTGATGGTGGGGATCATCTCAGCCGCCAGAGTCATATTAAGACACTGAAAGTTACCCACATGTCCAACACTCCAAGAGTGGAAAATCCTAATGAGTGAGACCTCGTCATATGAGGTTATGCTAGCCAGAATAGGGGGTAAAGGGCCTGTGGAACGGGGAATTTGGCATGATTTGATGGATCATCTCACTTCTAACTAACAGTATGGGTATGACTACGTATACAGTGGGGTGCGAAAGTTTGGGCAGCGTTGTTAATTTTCCTGATTTACCTTTATAAAGCATTGATTGTTTGGATAAAAAAATTCCCTTAAATATATCATATAGGGGACAAACAGTGATATTTAAGAAGTGAAATGAAGTACAAAAGTAGGCAGGTGCATTTATGTCATTTATTTATTTCAATATATTTTACTTAACTCCTTTTGATGGGGACTACCTAAGCCTTAAACAACATCTTTTTTTTCTCTCTCTGCCTGGCCTTCTGTCTCTGTTTCTTCATATGATGTACCATATGAGCGTTTGTTAACTGTGTTTATATAAAAACTTGAATTACAAAAAACAGTGCACCAAATACATCATGTATTTATGTGTATGTGTGTGTGTATATATATATATATATATATATATACATATATATACATATATATATATATATACACAGTATATATATATATATATATATATATATATATATATATATATATATATATGTGTGTGTGTGTGTGTGTGTGTGTGTGTGTGTGTGTGTGTGTGTGTGTGTGTTTTACCTGTCTGTAAAGCACTAAGCTAAGCTGCCAAAGATATGAATCGTGCTCTATAAATAAACATTATTGTTGTTGTTGTTGTTACACAGCACTACCCACTACACTATACAGATGTGGTGGGGTTTGTGAAGGCAACGGTCAACGACTGAGTCATTACTGCCATCTAGTGGAGCTGAGAGGTTGGTGTATTGAGTCCACAATGACGTTTTTTCACTAAGTTTGCCTTTTTATGTCTTTTATTTATCAGTAGTATTTTTGACAGCTCTGGGTTTTACTACAAATAATTCACTTTCAAAGGTTTATTTTTGGTTGTAATTGGCGTATTTGGTCTAGCGTGGGAGATACACACCCTTCAGATGGGAAACACCGAACTTCCGTTTTGGGCAGACAAATGAGCCAGATTGTTTGGGACAAACGGTGGTGTGCTGCTGGAAGAACAAACACTGGTGGTTGAAGTTGTGCAGGTAAACTAACCCCAAGTCCACTCGGAAATAGACGCAGGTCTCCAGTCTGTGTAGTGGATGTGTGGTGGGTGAATTTTGTATGGGAGTAGGCGTTTGGACTTAGGCTATCGGTTGAGTGCAGCCATGCAGGAACCATCTACCTCCAGCTTCGTTAGGAGCCTGGTTCATCATGATAAGTTCAGGTTCACTGGGTAGATGTTTACCTATGAGTAATTAAATGGGGTTTTTATTAATAAATTACTGAGGTCATAAGTTTGGTCTCAAATGGCACACTTTAAGAAGGTTGGCTGTGAGGCTAAATAGTAATTGATACTTTTATGGCCGACATGGGGGCCGACAAGTATTGCAATGGTGTGTGTTTCACAATATTTTAATATTGGTACTGAACCATTGGTATATTACCAATATTACCGATAGATAGATAGATAGATAGATAGATAGATAGATAGATAGATAGATTTATTTTTTTGTTAATTTTATTGTAAATATAATGGAACAGCTGTGTATGCTGCACTCTTTCTGCTCTTAATGGTTGAAGTATAATTGCTGTGGTACAGCTGTATCAGCCCACTGTAGTGTGAACTGTCATTTGAGGTATAAACTGTTAACACTGTAACAGGGAGGATGATCAGCAGTCCAGAGGATGATCCACAGCTTCAGGTCCAGGAGATGATTAGTCTAAGCAGGGCTGGAAGTAGGGGTGCACGATATGGACTAGAATTGGATATCCCTATATTGATGTGAAGCACGATAAATTAAGATTATACCACAGAAATTTAGCATCTCTCTGAACAGCAGCACAATCTTTTGTTTTGTTTTTACTGTGTAATGAATCCAGAATAATTCCAAATATTTTGCAGGTTTATTCAACAATAGATAAAATCTAAAATAGATAACACGTATACAAGTAATAACAGTGAAAACATTTTGTGCGGTGCAAGGCTGTGTTCTCTCAACATTCAGTACTAATAAATAATAATAAAACAAACGTGTAAATACATAAGTAAAAATAGGAAAATATTGTTAAAAAAATCAAACAAAAAAGCTCTCTTTTCTGGTAACAAACTTATTATAGCTAGAGCTCAGCATCACAGAAGCAACATAGCCAACATAAAAGCACAAAAACTTGCAGTTTTTTCTAAAAGTTAGATATACTCTGTAAAATGCTGTTTGCCCGTACAACCTAAAAAAAAAAAGACTTCATTCAGTAACAGAGAACTGGGTTTATTTAACTCAAATAAATACTTTGAATTAACCATTAAAAGTATTTAAAGTTGATTAAACACAGTTCAATCTTGTTACCACATGAAGTCATTTTTAGGCTGTACGGACAAACCACTGTTTACAGTGTAGAACTCAACAGTCAGAAAATATTTAAATAAATAAGCCCAAAAACAACAGACTGCAAATAAGCTCAGCGATCCAGTTTCATTTTTTCTATTAATTCTCCTGACTTCTACCTAATATCTTTTTTTTTTTACATTTAGTCACACATTGGTTGGTTTCACTTTGCTTGGTTGGTTTCACTTCGCAATTGATTCACTTTGCTTGGTTTTAAGCATGAACGCTGACAGGTCACTACATTTCCTGAGGCGCTGAAAAGTCTTTCAGAGGGTACACTAGTGGCAGACACACAAAGATAGATAGATAGATAGATAGATAGATAGATAGATAGATAGATAGATAGATACTTTGTTGATCCCAGAGGGAAATTCCAGGCATCCAGTAGCAGATATACACAGTACACAGAAGCACAAGATGATACATATAGAGACAAACTGTAAGGGCAGGTTCTGGGACTTGTCCTGCACCAGCCACTAGGGGGCAACGCAGGCGCAGTCCCCATTAAGACAGATTAAATACACCTGTGAACACTCTACTTAAAAGCAGTGCTCCAGACCAGCGTTGCTCAGTCTTTTAACCTGGTCTCTCCTGGTAAGAAAAAAAACACAAAAAAAACTTGAAAAGAGAAAAGAAAATAAAGATTTTGTTAAATCTTTAAAAACCACATCACTGTTTTGTTTCCCTGATCCCTTAGTCTTTTGTTTGGGGGAGACTCGTTTATTTGTTTGTTGCCACGTGCTGGCCAGCTCCCCACAATCCTTTGTTCTCCTCGCCGCCATATTTGTTTCCTGTGCCTTTTTAGTTGCCACCTGTTTTTGTCTTTCCACCTCCTCTGCGGTGGTGTAGCGGCAACGCACCCTAGTTAACACATGGTACTTCGTGGGTTTGAATCCCACTGCTAGCTGCTCTTCAGTTATATAGTTCAGTTGGTTTCTCTCAAGTTTGCCGGGGGCCAACTCAGTTTACGTTGGACTTGCACGTGGCAGGTGTGGGTTCAAACTGCCTGGAGTGAGCCACCTGTTACACAAACATACAGTAGAAAGTATATAAGTAGTCCTTTAGTGTCTGTGTAATGGAAGTAGTGGTATACCATTTGCTGTGCAAATTAAGAAGATGGCAGATGTCAGTCATACAGACAATGCAAGTACGCAGTAATACAAATAATTTAGCAGTGCACAGGGTAGAACAATACAACATATATATATAACATATATATATATATATATATATATATATATATATATATATATATATATATATATATATATATATATATATATATAGGGCATTTAGGAGGAAGTGTGTGCAGAGATGGGGGTGTGTCCGTTGGAGTGACCGGAATGAAAACATGATGAGTGTCACAGAGTTCCTCATTTGCTGTACTGAGAGGAGTTGAACAGTCTTATGGCCTGAGGGACAAAAGACTTCCTGAGTCTGTCTGTGGAGCAGGACTGGGACAGCAGTCTGCCACTGAATGAGCTCCTCTGCCTGATGATCGTGGTGTGCAGAGAATGGTAAACATTGTCCATGATGTTCAGCAGCTTGCTGAGGGCTCTCCTCTCTGCCAGTGGTGTTAAGGACTCCAGCTCTGGTCCCAGCACAGAACCAGCTTTCTTCACCAGCCTGTTGAGTCGTCCAGCATCCCTCGTGCCTCCCCAACACACTACAGCATAAAAGAGGACGCTGGCTACCACGGACTGGTAGAACAGTGGAGGATGTCCTCCACTTTCCTCTTCTCACTTGGTGCTCCATGGCTCTGATGAGACCCTGTCTGTACTTCTGCTGTGGCTTCAAAAACAGATTCCCTCTCCTAGAAATAACATGGTGAAGGTTATTTAAGAAAATGTCTAGAGTCATGTCTAGATCAGTCACTGCATTGAGGGATTTTTACCATTTGTGTTGTCTTCATTTCAGCCATCAGTTTTGCCTGTGAGGTTTTCAGCACTGATGTAGTCTGCCTTGAACCTGGGATCCAGGAAAGAAGAGGTGTCCAGTAGAGACTGTGCTGCAGAATCCTCATACTTCCTCTCCATGTAGTCCAGAATTTTGGCTTTGACTGAGCATGTCAGCTCTCTGTCCTCCTTATCTTCTGCGAGAGTCTTTGTCTTCAGCAGCTGAAGAACTGGTTGCACATAAGATATGCTCACAATCTTCTCCAGACAGGGCGTCGGTGAACTCCTGGAGTGGCTTCAGTGCCCTGTTTACTGATGCAAGGAGCTCTATGTCCTGCCATGAAGGAACCAGATGTCGTGTATTTCTGTTCTCTGAGAGAACCTGTGACAGGGCCAGCTGCTGCTCCAGTATTCTGTCCATCATCCGCTGTTTATCGTGTTTCTGATGAGCGTGTTCACATCGCTCGGCCTCCTGCCTACTTACGTCACATGATCACACACTGCTGCATGAAGAGCTACCTCTGTTGCTGCACGCAGATAATGCACGCAGGTGATGCAATTTGAGTTTGCTGTTATTCAAGGCATTGCTGTTCTGAAACCTCATAAAAAATACGATTAATCATGCAGCCCTAAACAGCATACAATATTTTTGTGTACCTGTAGAACCCTGAACAGTTATTGTCTATCTGGAGTACTCCAGAGTATTTTGGGGTACTTGGTGTACTCCTAGCTATTTGTGGTTAAACTAGTACATCTAATTTGTACAGGCTACTACATGTGAACAAAAATATTCCAGGATCTTCCAGGTACAACTGAATTGTACTTCAGTTATTCCTAAGTATTAAGGGCTACACCAGGTAAATCAAAATACTCCTGGGTACTCAAAGTACACCAAAATATTCTAGGGTACACAAGTATACAAGGTTAACACAAGTATACAAAATATTTTAGTGTACAGCTAAATTCTTGAGGCTACTACAGGTTTGCAAACATATTCCGGGGTACTCCAGGTAAATTAAAGGTTTTCCAGGATTCCTTAGTTACACTTTGTAACTCTGGGGTACTCCAGGTAAATCAAAAGATTCCAGGATACACCGGGTGCACCAAAATTGTACAGGGTACTCCAGGGACACCAAAATATTGCGGGATACATCAGGTACACCGAAATTGTCTATGGTACTACAGGTACACAAACATACAAAAATTTCCAGGGTACTTCAGTTACACCTAATGATTCAGGGGTCGTCAATGTGAATCTACATAGTCCCAGTACACTTACATATACTGGAGCACTCCAGGTACACCAAAACTGTCTAGAGCAGGCTGTGAATGAATAATTTGAATATTTCTGTTTGTGACATGCTCTGGACTACTGTAGTGTGCATACAGTACCTCAGTATTCTGGTGTACCTGTACACAACCCTACAGCCATAAAACCACTCAGATAATTTGTAATACTAGAAACACTTCAGTCAAGAAAAATATAAATACATTAATTAATCTTGTAAAAATGTCATATCAATCCTAAAAAAATAAATACAAGACATATCAAAGTGATATAAGATCATTTTATTTGACAGCTGATTTATTTTGTGGTGTGGCGTGTCCTGAATTTTGGTTTCGGTTTCAGCCAGAGATTTACGCATTGGTACATCACTAGTAAAAACATTGAAGAAGTGCCAAGCCGACTGTGTAAAGTGGGTGTTGAGTCCAGAAACCGCATGAGTCGCTGTGGGAACTGGTGACTCAGAGGTCTGCATAGTATCTGAGGGCTGGATTACTAGAGGTTAGCTCTGCGATGTTGGCAGCTCAGTTACGTTCTCCCCTGAGCCTCAGGCCGCCAGTGACTGTAAATGTACTGTTGATCTTTACTAGAGGTAGAGCTGTAGATAGGTAAAGGTGTGTTACTCTGTTGATACATGTCATATGGCATGGTTTCTGATGTAGATCTCTGATGAACACTTTATGCTCAAATCTGTGAAAAACTCTTTAGCCTTCAAGCTTCCTGAGCTTAAATGTGACGGGGAATGTAGACCTTTTAGGCCGGGAACAAAGTGAGTTTGAGGTTTGTAAAACACCTGAACAGTGTGTGGAGGCACAGTTCACACTTTGGTAGAGGGAGCGAGGCAGTTGTTGGTCAGGATTGGATGTGGGGGGAGGGGTGTTCTTCAGTCCTGTACTACAAGCTGTTCTGAGTATTGCTATTCAAAGTTCTTGTTTCATTTGGATAGCACATTAAAGCCCACTATATATTATCTACAGATGCCACAAGCCAGAATCTGGGGCCACTCAGGATTAGTTTTAGGTTTAAGGTTAGGGTTAGAGCTAGGAGAAATTTAAAGGAGCTTAATAGGTCTTTAATAGGACTGTACCCAGAGCTGGTCAGTCAGATCAGGTTTGGGTGTTTAGTGTGGGGATGTGACCATTTATTGCCTTTATATTGATTATCTAGCAGTCAGAAAATCTATTGGCATACATTTCAGTGTTGATTTTGACCACATGAACAAAGTCAAATCCAACATGGGACCCATGAGAACGCATGTTGGGGCATTTAACAATCAATAAAAGAGACGCTGTGTATGATGCAATATTTGAATTGCCACATACAATTTTCAGTTGAACTTATATTAGAATCTTCAACTCCATGGAATTATCACAGGATACCATTAGGAACCTCTACTACTTGAGACATCGGGCATGTTGGGTTAGCAAACATAGCAGCCCGATGCCATACTGAGAGACACTACTTCTGTATGTGTAGCTAAATAAATGTTGATCATATCAGTCTAAATTTATCATAATTTATTGATCCTGGCAAACTTTTTATGGGGTCCAAGCAGAAGTGCTGAAACCCTATTGAGTTTTTCTTCTTCGTTTTTTTTTCTATTTTCTTCTCCTCTAAAGCGTATTGCGCAGACTAAACCGTAAGTCGTACAGACAAAACTTAGTCAAGAGTCCCTCCCCCTACTCAGACACAAGGCATTTGCCCTTAAGGGGGAGATATTGCAAAGCACAATGTCCTTGGCCATGTACGCCCTAAAGGAATATGTTAACAGAGAAAACACTTTTTTTTAGACTCCTTGAGACTAAACAAATCAACTTGCCATTTGGTCTATGAAGCTCTGCCTACTTGCATAATATGCAAAACCTAAAAATATGCAATTAGTTTGCAAACTAAACATGCTACATAGGTATAACTCAGCAACTGTATGTCCAGCAGGCTTAACATTAACCAATCATCATGAAACTTGAATGGTGTGTCTATGTAGTTACTTTCTAACATACCATTGAAGTTATATATGCCAAAGTCATAAGGTCAAAAGTCAAGTCAAGTGGCTTTTATTGTCATTACAGCTCTGTACAAGTACACAGTGAAATGAAATTACGTTTTCCAGAACAAGGGTGCAACATGGAACAAAACTAGAACATAAAACAATACAGAACAGGACAGACTGCAGAAAGTGCAACATGCAAGACAATAAATACAATAAATAAGACTGTTCTGAGTAGAGGTAATGAGTGTAAGATATTTGACAGGTAGGTATTAGTAATAAGGTGCATAGAAATTTAATATGCAGACAGCATACAACGCACATGAAACATGAAACACAGCACTGATGTAGTAAAGTGTGGAATGTATAAATAAATAAATAGGATGCAGACAGATTTAAAGTGCTAGGGGTCGTGAGGGGGAATTAGTTCAGTCTATGATGTTTAAAAGTCTGACAGCTTGTGGGACAAAGCTGTTGCAGAGCCATGCAGTGACAGCATGGATGCTCCTGTACCTTCTGCCAAATGGCAGCAGTGAAAAAAGTCCATGTGAGCATCACAATGCTGATGGCCTTACGGGTGCAGCGTGTGGTGTGAATGTCTGTGACAGAGAGAAGAGAGACCCCTATGATCTTCTCAGCTGTCCTCACTATTTGCCTCACTATTCGCCGTAGGATCTTGCTTTTCTGAATTTCACTCCGGGATCAATAAAGTATCTATCTAGGTATCGCAATTCCCAAACCAGGCGATGATGCAGCTGCTCAGGATGCTCTCCACAGTCCCTCTGTAGAACATGGTGTTTCCTCAGTCTCCGCAGGAAGTAGAGGCCCTGCTGGGCTTTCTTGGCTGTGGAGCTGGTGCTGAGGGACCACGTGAGGTTTTCTGTGATGTGGACGCCAAGGAACTTTGTGCTCTGGATGATTTCCACCACAGAGTCATTGATGTTCAGGGGTGCGTGGTCGCCTTGCACTCTTCTGAAGTCAACAACCATCTCTTTAGTTTTGTCGACATTCAGAGGCAGGTTGTTGGTTCTGCACCAGTCCGTTAGCCGCTGCATCTCCTCTCTGTATGCTGTCTCGTTGTTCTTGGTGATGAGGCCCACAGCTGATGTATCATCTGCAAATTTCACAATGTGGTTTACATTGTGCTTTGCAGCACAATCGTGCGTCAGCAGAGTTAACAGCAGTGGGCTTAGCACACAGGCCTGGGCGGCACCGGTACTCAGTGTGGTGATACCGGAGATGTTGTTACCTATCCTGGCTGATTGTGGTCTATCAGTCAGGAAACCCAAAAAAAAGTATAAATACAGCCTTGAAAAACTACAAACAAATGCAGCTCAGATTAAATTCTCGGTAACCTCAGTGGCTATACATTAGCCTTCACTGTTTTAAACTGGACAAGACACATATAAGCCCAGTCTAACTTCCAGCAGCATTAATAGATTCAGCTTATGATTGAAATGAGCTAGGGATGCTTAAATAATGACTTTCATTCATCACTGATCTAGCATGGCCTAATATGATCTCATAATAAGCATGTCTGGAGAAAATCATGAGAGATTTAATGTGGGCTAACAAAATATCCCAGTCAGGTCAAATCAAGTTTCTGGTTTATTTATAGAACGCCTTATTTTTATAACAGATGTTGTCACAAAGCAGCTTTAGAGAATCCGGGTCCGAGCTCCCAGTGAGCAAGCCAAGAGGGACAGTAGCAGGGAAACACCCCCCTCAAAGCAAGAGGAAGAAACCTCGAGAGGAAACGAGACTCAGACAGTCTGTGATTAACTAGCAGGATCATCGGCCAAAGCTTCCACATGATACATGTTGTCTGGAATGATTTCTGATGTAGGTTCTTAAGGACTTTTTAGACTGGAAACAAGCTGAGGTTAAAGTTTGTAGAACACCCCCACAGACTGTGGAGACAGGAAGTGAGGAAATTGCTTGTCGGGATTATGTGGGGGCATGTTCTTGTTGAATTTGGAATCAAACATTTTTCCCAGATGAAAAAAAAAAATCCAAACCTACATGGCCTTGTGTGAAAAATTGATTGCTCCCTAAACCTAATAACTGTTTGGGCCACCCTTAGCAGCAACAACTGCAATCAAGTGTTTGCAGTAACTTGCAATGAGTCTTTCACAGCACTGTGGAGGAATTTTGGCCCACTCATCTTTGCAGAATTGTTATAATTCAGCTACATTGGAGGGTTTTCGAGCATGAACCGCACTTTTAAGGTCATGCCACAGCATCTCAATTGGATTTAGGTCAGGACCTTGACTAGGCCATGTCAAAGTCTTTACTTTGTTTTTCTTCAGCCATTAAGAGGTGCACTGTGCCATGCAGGCCATTTTTGCCCAGTGGTGGAGTCATGAACGTTGACCTTAACTGAGGCAAGTGAGGCCTGCAGTTCTTTGGATGTTGTTGTGGGGTCTTTTGTGACCTCTTGGATAAGTCGTCACTGTGCTCTTGGGGTAATTTTGGTCAGCCGGCCACTGCTGCGAAGAGTCACCACTGTTCCACGTTTTTGCCATTTGTGGATAATGGCTCTCACTGTGGTTTGCTGGAGTCCCAAAACTTTAGAAATGGCTTTATAACCTTTTCCAGACTGATAGATCTCAATTACTTTCTTTCTCATTTGTTCCTGAATTTCTTTAGATCTTGGCATGATGCCAGCTTTTGAGTATCTTTTGCTGTACTTTGCTTTGTCAGGCATATAAAACAGTGCTGTTGGGAAGGAAGATAAAGATTCCCAGGAACTATAACTGATGATACATTTAGACTGATACATCTAATCTTATAGGCCATTTATGTTTGCACACAGAGGAATTTGTCTTCTGAATTTAACTCATCAGTGAAGTGAAACACCCTCATGCACACACACCAGTGAACACTCACACTAGGGGGTAGTAAGCACACTATCCACGGTGCCCAGGGAGCAGTTGGGGGGTTAGGTGCCTTGCACAGGACACTTCAGTCATTACTGTCAGCTCAAGGAATCTAACCAGTGACCCTCCGTTCACAAGACTAGTTCCCTAACCTCCAGCACATCTGTTTATTTGATGGAATGGTGAATATTGATAGATTTGTGTGGATATTGATAGAAAATTGTAAATGTGTCTGAGACATGACAGGTACTCTCACATAAAAGTTACAAACATATTCAGCATTTCAATTAATAAGTATAAAGCTGTACACATAAATGATTAAATGTTTTATTTGTTCAGAATGATGAAAAAACAACTATAGATTCTAAAGTGACTAAAAATCTGTAGAACATCAGAAATGAAGTTTTAGGTTAACATTACAAATGCTTCATCTGTAAAAACATAACAAAACTGTAAACTAAGGACTACAAGGCATCGTTTAATGCATTATTGATCCCAAAATACTCAAAATATGATTTAAGAAAGCATCTAATTATAAATGTTGGTATCTAGTTTATAGTATTTGTCATCATGCAAGCGTTCAGATTTGAGTGCATGAAAAAGGCACATGAGTTGCAGGAAAGTCTCTCTGTAGAAAACAGGCTGATGTAAAATGTACTTTATAAAAAGACACTGAGTTCATGTTTTAATTCTAGCTTGCATAAAACCACATTCCCCAAGTCTGAACTAAATGTTTGAATGTGTAAACAGAAAAGCTTTATTCGTTCACCCAATCAGAGACGAGTATTCTGCTATAGTAATAAAGACATGGAAAGAGGAAAGGAGTTCATTTCTCATTAAAAGAGAGAAGATTTAATCTCTTGACTGAGTTGTTGGCATTGGGGTTGAAACTGATGAAGCTGGTGGCTTTGGTGTTGTTGACGTTTGATAAACAGTTGACTTTACACGCGTAGTGCTGAGCTTCCCACAATTCTTTGGGGTGGTAAATCTGCAGTGTAGAAAAGATGAGTGTGAGTGTTTTAGACTAATAGATCTGAAAGATAATCATATAAAACGTGTCTGATACAATTAAAAGTTCAGTTAAAGTATATGTTGTTAAAGTTTACAGTAGATTAAAGTGGTAATAAGAGTAAACAGAGAACAGCAGATTAAAGTATTTATATTAAATATAGTTCATCTTACTGCTCTATTAATAAAGGACGGGTCGGTGAACACTTACATCAGTCCGGATCTCGTACAGTCAGGTCTTGTTTCTTCAGACTGACCAGTTACAGGGTCTGGTGTTGTCCTTGGCGTAGTATCTGTGTGAGAAAGTAATAATGATGATAAACTGGAGAAGGATGTAGTAAGTGATGTTGATAGATGATACTGTGAAGTGAAGAGTGGATGTAAGTGTTAATCAGTGTAATGAATCTACAGCAGGTGTGATTCTCCAACTTTACTCCTCCTGTTAATACTGTCAATAACACTGCAGCCTGTTACAGTCTATCAGCTCATACACATACAGATACACTACACTATAATACACACCACACACTATACTACGCCACACTATACTAACATCACACTATACTATGCTACGTTACACTGCTCTACAGTACCCACACATTACACTATACTACACCACATTACACTATACTACACTATACTACACCACATTACACTATATTACACTGTTCTACAGTACCCACACATTACACTATACTCAACTACATTATATTGCTCTACAGCACCCACACACTACACTATACTACACTACATTACACTGTTCTATAGTACCTACACTACACAGGCTCTACCCATAGATTAGACTAAACTACACTACAGTCTAAGCAAGGAAAAAAATTAAAACCTTATTTATAAATTTATACTCTGTTCATGATGGAACAGTAATTTTCAGCACCATCTAAACATGTAATAAATAAAGATAATAATGAAAAAGTCAGAAACTCAAGCATGAACTTTAACTTACTGTAACCCTCCACACAGGACTGATGGTGGAGGATGATCAGCAGACCCAGGAGGAGAGAACAAGCATAGACTCTCATGGTTGCAGCTTCAGCTCCAAGAGTTGATGAACAGTCTGAGGAGGGCTGGGAATGAGACTCTGTTCATCTTGGTCTCAGTTTTATAGATGAGTAAAGTGTGGGGTGGGATTTGGATCAAGGGGACCACCAATGGAGCACCAATGATCTTTGCTCCTGTCTTCATGGTCCTTCGTGGTCTGTTCTGGTCCTATACTCTGGCCGCTCCGAACCAGACTGTGATGGATGTGCACAGGGCTGATTCGATGACTACAGTGTAGAACTGGACAGTATATTTTGTACTGACTGCTTTGCTCTATCTTAACTTCTTGTTTATACGATACCCTTCTGTGAAATTTTAGAATACTGACCCCGCTCTCAGGGTAGGGTAACAGAATTTGGGAAAAGCAAAAATACTGTTGAATACTCACTCTCTCTCTCTCTCTCTCTCTCTCTCTCTCTCTCTCTCTCTGTCTCTCTCTCTGTCTCTCTGTCTGTCTGTCTGTGTCTCTCTCTCTCTCTCTGTCTGTCTCTCTGTCTCTCTCTCTCTCTCTGTCTCTCTGTCTGTCTGTCTGTGTCTCTCTCTCTCTCTCTCTCTCTGTCTGTCTCTCTCTCTCTCTCTCTCTCTCTCTGTCTCTCTGTCTGTCTGTCTGTGTCTCTCTCTCTCTCTCTGTCTGTCTCTCTCTCTCTCTCTCTCTCTCTCTCTGTCTCTCTGTCTGTCTGTCTGTGTCTCTCTCTCTCTCTCTCTCTGTCTGTCTCTCTCTCTCTCTCTGTCTCTTGGTCTGTCTGTCTGTCTCTCTCTCTCTCTCTCTCTCTCTCTCTCTCTGTGTCTCTCTCTGTCTGTCTGTCTGTGTCTCTCTCTCTCTCTCTCTCTGTCTGTCTCTCTCTCTCTCTCTCTCTCTCTCTCTGTCTCTCTGTCTGTCTGTCTGTGTCTCTCTCTCTCTCTCTCTGTCTGTGTCTCTCTCTCTCTGTCTGTCTCTCTCTCTCTCTCTCTCTCTCTCTCTCTCTCTCTCTCTCTCTCTCTCTCTGTCTCTGTCTGTGTCTCTCTCTGTCTGTCTGTCTGTCTCTCTATCTCTCTCTCTCTCTCTCTCTCTCTCTCTCTCTCTCCCTCTCTCTCTCTCTCTCCCTTTCTTCTAGTTACTGATTGAGTCCTGACCGTTACTCTTATTTTGTAATAATCGATGCTCTAGCTGTTCAAATTATATTTGAATGCTTTGTGTGTTGGCGTGTACAGGCATTTTTAGCGTTTTAGCCCCAGGAAGTTATTTATTCCAGTAGATGTTCTAAGAGTGCAGTTCTCAGCTAGTTTTGTAGTGTTGGTGAGTGATTTATGAAAGACACATGTGGGTTTGTACTGAAGTGGGATTGTCACTGAGTGTAGCTTTGACTGGTTTTACTCTTCAATGTGAATGAATTATCTTTGGGGCTTGACTAGCTTCATTGGGTCAATTTTATATTTGATTTAATAAAATCGAATCTACCTGGACCTCACCTGTTAAACAAAGGTGGTGACAGCAAACCTTCAATACCTTTAACGTTCATTGTAGAATTAACTATTAAATTATTTCTTAATACAATTTTTAAGTATAAATAAATACAAAGAAAAACATAATAACAGTTTGCTACTTTATTACAGATGAACATGTAAACATCTGAGACATGATGGAAACTCTTACTCAGGAATGAGAAAAGAGTCAAATACAGCGATGATATTTGTAAGTTCTAAATAAAAATATCATCACTGTATTAGTGACTGTATGAACAGAGCTGTACATTCAAAAAAATGAAAATTTAAAGGTCATCACAAATAAAACTGTCCTAAAATTGACATCCTGAATGTTTTAACCTTAAAAATCTCAATCAGATCTTGATTGTAAAAAAGCAATTCAAACATATTATTTATTGTTTATTATATTTTTAAAAAACTAATAAATTAATAAAAAATAATAATTTCTCCAAATAAATGTTGCTGTGTAGCTATTAAAACCATTATGCCATTATGTTTGAGTGCGCATGTACATACTACAGATTTCTTTAAATGCTTTAAAAATGCATAAGGAAAGAAAGCATGTTGCTGTGAAGTGTACTATAAGAAACATAGATGTTTCATTCTAGCTTATATAAAACCATATTCCTCTAGTCTGTACATAATGTGCAGTGACAGAACATGGCAGAATATCTTTACTCCTTCGCCCAATCAGAGACGAGTATACTGTTATAGTAATAAAGAGTTTACTATTGAGGTGAGATTGAGGTCCACCTTGGTGTGTATTGGCTCACTCATATGTTGTGCTACAGGATGGGAGTAATGACATTTGACATCCTGAAAAATGCTCCAGCCCACAGCTTGAGATGCTGAGATACTCTGTAGGAAAAAAATAATCCTCAGAATGCTATGCATTTCTGGCTGACCATAATTTATCACAAGCCAAAGTCAATGAGCCCAGATCTGGGTTGCATCCAGAATCCTTGAAAGCTGCTGCCTTGAAAGACACACCCAGAGAGGACAGGAATATGGAGAACATTACAAAGTAATGTAACTTACTTTGTCCCTCCACACAGGACTGGAGGAAGGAGGAGAGAACAAGGACAGATTCATGACTGCAGGTTCAGATCCAGGAGATGATGATCAGTCTGAGCCGGGCTGTATAATGTGTGCCTACATCATCTGATGTTGACCTCAGTTACATCAAGCAATCTACAACAGACCTGCTCATGTGGTTTCTGACGCTGTGTGCAATACTGTAACCTATAAGAATGGACATATGTGGGTTGCATAGCTAAAAACAATAGAAGTAGCTGAAAAACAGGGGGACCCAGCACACACCTGTGGACAGTGTCCGATAACTTGATGATCCAGGCCTACTCATTTGTCCGATACATAAAATTTTGTTTATTGTTTTTTATTTGTTTCATTTTAATACAAATACTTAATATATTTAAAAAGAAACAGTCAACAAATTATGATGTATAAAAAAAACCCAAATATTTGTTTTTAGATAATACATATAAAATAATACATATGAAAGCTTTTTAAATGATAAAGTTTTAGCTTGAATCAGAAATCAAATCAAACTTCGTTATTAAAGTTATGAAGTGCAAAGAAAACATGAGCTAATTTTAATTAGTTGAGAAAAGCTAAACACACAGTCAAGTTTAGAGTGAAATTTCAAGTTCCCCCTCACCCACTTAACGCCAGGGTCCACCTAGCATTCGCTTTGGTGGTAAAACTAAAAAAGAAAAAATACAAATACAATAGGTGAAAATAAAAAATAATAATGTTCAATTAAATATGCCAGATAAGGGAAGCCCAGTAAGTATAAAAAAATAATCACTGTAGGGACCCTAGAATTAAGCCTTGAGGTACACCACCGAGTCAGTGAGGCCAATCCAGTTCTACTGTCTGGTAAACACTGCACTAAGACCTTGAAGACCCTTTAACGCTGCAGTGTTCCTCATTTATCAGTGGTAAACAATACTTTAAGAAGCAGCTGAGTATGTTACTAGTTTCCATATTAGGACACAACCATGAAGCACAATGAATGAGGCGGTAATAAAGCAAATTTAAATTTCTAAGGGCAATAGTGTTAGGGTGGAGGTGTTTAAGTGGAGGTGCTGTTTGAAGCGGACTACAATACAGACCTGTTCCCACAGTACAACTTATTTCTTGTTATCACCTAAAACGTGTAATGCTGTCTGGTGCACATCAAGGATGACCACAGCCATCATTCTCAGGATTCTGAGTACAGGCCACACAAGTTATAAATTTGTGTATTAAGTTTTAACTAATGTGAGATGATATACATGTATGATTAAGGAGTATTAAGTGGTTTCTGATAATGTGTAACTGATTAGCATCCACCCTGAGGCCTTAATTCCTGTAATTTTTTTTATGTTTCCACAAACACAATTCTATAAAAACTGTGATGAAAGTTTAACTTATGAACATTGCTTCCTGTAAATATATGCAGATTCTAAATATGGTGCCTGCAACACGTTCCACAGAAGTTAGGATGCAAGTTTGCGTCCGTGTTACATCACCTTACCTTTAGCAGCACTTAGTAATAACAAGGGAACTGAAAACAAAAAAAACTGATCCTGTTTTGAAAGTGGAATTTTCCTGGACAGTTTACTGGAATTGTTTGAAAGTGTTTTCAGTTGTTAACTCTGATTACACCGCCATGCTACTGTAACTCCTTCAGAATGTTTCTTGGTGTTAATCATGTTGAAACACTCATGAAAGTCTTTGCTAAAAATGTATTCAGCATTAATGGTATTTTCACATATGTCCAGGTTACCCACTAATGCGCCAATGATGCCAAGCCTCTGGATTTAGAACTTTACACCGGTAACAGTCTGGATGGTCCTTTCCTTCTCTGTCCTGGAGACACGACGGCCCACTGTTTCCAGTATTAGTTCATTTCAGCTGGAGTCCAGAAAGCTCAGCAATGTTTCTGGATGTCGTTTATGACTTGTGTGTAGTTCAGTCTTAACCTGCATCTGCATTGGTGGATGCAGCAGCAGATGGTGATGATGGTTTGTCAAGGTATTTCTGAGCCCATGTGGTGACATATATATCATAGAAACATGCTTCCTTTTAATGCAGTACTGTCCTGGGGGTCAAAGGTCAAGGGCATCCGTTGTACTTTTGGGTTTTTTCCCAATTTCTCCAGAGTCTTTTGATGATGAAATGCCTAAAATCCTTGGATTTGCTTGTCGAAGAATGTTCTTTTTAAAATGATGGCGGTTTTGCTGATGACAAGCCTCAAACCTTGACCTCAGTAAACTGCATACTTTTGCTTATTTACCTATGCAAAATGTGTGTGCCTCCCCTGTGATGGACTGGCTTCCTCCCAATAAGTGCTGGGATAGGCTCCAGCGCCTCTGCCCCACGAACCAGAAAGATAAACAGAAGATTCTTAGAAGATTCTTGAAGTAGAAGATGAATGACGTAGCCTGGTATTTTTAGTTCTGAGATAAGTCATGCATTCTAATAGCCGACTTGATAGGTGAAATTGACCACAGTAATGACAAATTCAGCCCCAATGTTTTATTCATTATAATTTTATTTATATTTATCTCCTTAAAATACTGGCCTATAAATGTTTATATATATATATATACACACAAAATAACAGTACATCCATGTCTCGGTACATCCACGTCTACCAGCGAAAGAACACATACATATTTAATGAGAAATGATGGTTTATTATCAGGCTTATTTGTTATCAGGCTTTACTGAAAGAAAAAGGTCAGGAAATTGAGGACATGACCACCAGTGCTATGCAAAAACCAGACCCCAAAATGAATTAGTTGAAAGGGTCTCTCTGACTTCTGCACAGAACTGAATCTTTGTCACGCCTGCTGACTCTTCTCTCATCCCCAATCTCCCAGACTCAGTTTCCCTTTGGATACTGTGGCTGGTCTGATTGTTTTGCCTGGTTCTGATTTCTGCTCGTTTCCATACTCTGACTCAGTCCATGCCCTCGTGGCTATGCCAGCTCATACCTTGTTGCTGCTGTGTTGTGCTACGAGCTACTGTGTAATAAATCACCCTAAAGAAGTAGTGATGGCTGAGCTAAAAGTGTGTGCCTTTATGTGCCTAATAGCTGTTTGATGTTCTCATGGACATATACAACATCTTTCTGAGCACTGCAGTCGTTCCAACGTGCTTCAAATCAACCACTATCATTCCTATACCGAAGAAGTCTCCGGGGTCCTGCCTACCTGACTACCGTCCTGTTGAACTTACTCCCATCATTATGAAGTGCTTTGAGAGACTTGTCATGAGGCACATAAAGACCAGCTCTATTGCACCCAGTGCAATTTGCATATCCCCCCAACTGCTCAACAAATGACGCCATCTCAACTCCACATGGCTCCCACCCACCTGGAAGATAAAGACACCAGTGCTGTTCATAGACTTCAGTTCAGCATTAAACACCATCCCCCTCAGCAACTGATTGGTAAACTGAGCCTACTGGGACTGAACACCTCCCTCTGTACCTGGGTCCTGGATTTCCAGACTGAGAGACCTCATTTAGTCAGGATAGGAAATAACATCCACAGCACCGCCATACTGAGCACAGGCGCCCCTCAGGGTTGTGTACTTAGTCCTCTGCAGTACAGTCGTGAGTCAGTAGAGTAAACAGCTCAAACCACATCATAAAGTTTGCTGATGACACGACTGTGGTGGGTCCATTCAGCAAGAACGATGAGTCAGCGTAGAGAGAAGAGGTGTAGCAGCTAACGGACTGGTGTAGACCCATAACCTCTCTCTGTAAGATCAAGGGGGTCTCTCTCCCCTCCATCATTCCTCACACACTTTTCTCACTGTTGCTGTCTGGCAGAAAGTACTGGAGCACCAGTGTCATCACTGCCAGACACGGCAACAGCTTTGTTCTTCAAGCCGTCAGGTTTTTAAACTCACAAGGACTGACTTGAAACCCACACTATAAAACTAATTGACATGTTAGTCAAAGACAACACAAGTAAACACAAAATGCAGTGTTTAAATAAAGGTTTTTGTTATTAAGGGAGAAAACAAATCCAAACCTACATGGTCCTGTGTGAAAAAATGTTTGCCCCCTAAACCTAATAACTGGTTGAGCCACCCTTAGCAGCAACAACTGCAATCAAGTGTTTGCGGTAACTTGCAATGCGTCTTTGACAGCGCTGTGGAGGAATTCTGGCCCACTCATCTTTGCAGAATTTTTGTAATTCAGGCACATTGGAGGCTTTTCCAGCATGAGCTACCTTTTTAAGGTCATGCCACAGCACCTCAATAGGATTCAGGTCAGGACTTCACTTTGTTTTCTTCACCCATTCAGAGGTGGACCTGCTGGTGTGTTTTGGATCATTTTCAAGTTCATTTCAGCTTGAGGTCACGGACATTCTTCTTCAGGATATTTTGGTAGACCGCAGATTTCATGGTTCCATTTATCACAGCAAGTCTTCCAGGTCCTAAAGCAGTAAAAAAGCTCCAGACCATCACACTACCACCACCATACTTTACTGTAGGTATGATGTTCTTTTTCTGAAATGTGGTGTTACTTTTTATGCCAGATGTAATGGGACACATACCTTCCAAAAAGTTAAACTTTTGTCTCTTCAGTCCACAGAGTTTTTTAAGTCTTGGGGTCATCACAATATTTTCTGCCAAAATTGAGATAACCCTTAATGTTCTTTTTGCTCAGCAGTGGTTTTCATCTTGGCACTCTGCCATGCAGGCCATTGTCTCTTTCTTATGGTGGAGTCATGAACGCTGTCCTTAAATGAGACAAGTGAGACCTGCAGTTCTTTGGATGTTTATGTAGGGTCTTTTGTGACCTCTTGGATGAGATGTAATTTTGGTTGGCCAGCCGCTCCTGGGAAGGTTCTTCACCGTGTCATGTTTTCGGCATTTGTGGATAATGGCACTCACTGTGGTTTGCTGGAGTCCCAAAACTTTAGAAATGGATTTATAACCTTTTCCAGACTGACAGATCTCAATAACTTTTTTTTCTCATTTGTTCCTGAATTTTTTTGGATCTTTGCATGATGTCTAGCTTTTGAGTATTTTTTGGTCTGCTTTGCTTTGTCAGGCAGGTCCTATTTAAGTGATTTCTTGATAAAGAACTGGTTTGGCTGTAATCAGGCCTGGGTGTGGCTAAAGAAATTGAACTCAAAAGGAACTATGATAAACCACAGTTATGCTTTAACTGGGGGGGCAAAGTAAATTTTTATTTGGCAGATTATTTCTTTGTTGTAACAATGCTTTTTGGCAGAAAATCTTATACCGTTGGAAGACCTGTTAATTTCCATTTTAAATGGTGCCACATTTGTAAGCCTTTGTGGGATGAGCAGTAGAGCTGGGTATGTGGGTTGCGCCCATGTAAATGCTAATGCCAAACAGCTTATTCTGCCATTGACTCATTTGGTGTTTGGTGGGCTGGATGATTGAAATTTGAAGAAACAGGACATTTAGCAATTTAGCAATTCATTCATTTACCATTCAGGAGCCTCAGTAGTGTGTGGAAGAACCATACACAGCCACAACAACCTGGCACCTCCTCTTGATGCTGGTCACTAGCCTGGTCACACACTGCTGTGGGATGGCATTCCATTCTTCAACCAGCATTTGTCGTATGTCAGCCAACATGTTGTGTTGGTCACTCTGGCACAAACAGCACACCCAAGGTGATTCCACAAGAGTTCAATGGGGTTGAGGTCAGGACTGCTGGCAGGTAATTCCATCCTCTCCACTGCCAAATTCTGGAAGTAGTCTCTGATAAACCCCGCTCTGTGGGGATGAGTGTAGTTATCTTGGAGGATAGAGTTTGGTCCCAGACTGTGGAGATATGGGATTGCCACTGCTTGCAGAATTTAATCCAGATATCTCTCTGCATTGAGATTGCATCCAATGATGACAATCTGCTGCAGGCAGAATTTAGACTCAAAGCTGAACGTTTCTCCACATGTTCAGGTTCCATGGCACCGGGCCTGATGGTAAAGGGCAGTCATGGCAGGCCTCCTGGCAGCTCAATAAGACTGGAGATTGGTTGTGTGAAATCTGTTCCGGATTGTCTAGGCAGAGAGCTGTCATCCATATCGTCCTGCAAACCTTGACTGCAAATCTGTAGAAGACTACAGCCTACGATACCTAGGTGCTGACAGGGTAAGGACTGATCTTCTTGGGGTGTCGTCTTCTTTGGACGCCCACTTCATAGTCTGTCTCTGACATCACCCTGTTATATGGAACTTGGCCTTCAATTTGAAGATGGTAGTAGGGCTCATTTCAAATAATGCCACAATTTTTCATGGGCGCAAACCACATACTCAGCTCTACTGCTCATCCCACAAATGCATGTTCCTTACAAATGTGGCACCATTTAAACAGGAAGTTAACAGGCTTTCCAACAGTATAAGATTTATTACCAAGAAGCATTGTTACATCAAAGTAATGATTAGAGGCACCTGCCAGGTGCTCTATTTAAGTGTGTTAAACAACTACTCCTTGTTGCACCATATTAGAGGGGTTACGGGTATGGCAAAGCCGAGCAAGCCAAGCAAGCAAGAAGAAAAGCAAGCTACGTAGCAAGCTAGCATAGCTAGCTCGGTGAAACTTAAAAGAAAGAGAAAAAGAGAGACTTGATTTCTGAGCTGGGATAATGTAGATCCAACACTGAAAAATGAAATAAAACTTCAAACAGTGAATGATGAAAGAGTATTTTATTCTAAGAGAATTGTTAATTTTCTGTTTTACGGAAACCGTCCTTTGTTTGAGCCATACCCACGTGATGTCTCCTTTGTTTGTCATTTGAACACCTTTATTTTGCAACCTTGTTGTAAGGCTGTAGTTCCATGTGTTACTTGTGCTTTCAGGTGATTCAGTGGTAGAGCACAGGTTTCTCACCCTTCAGATCAGGAGCTTGATCCCCACTGTGCCCATACTTTTCCCCCACAATTCTCTCTCTTCAATTCAAGAAAAGTGTTTCACCCATAACAATAACCCTAAAAGAAAACCATAAATACAGTACAGGACTGGTTTGGGGTGGCCCTGTGTCTCTGCACTTGGGTCCTCCCTGCAGTGCCATACCGTGACAGTACTGTGCAGAAGTCAGAGACCACGCTTAATTTTTTTTACTTCCAGTGAAAGTGAGATTAAACTCAGATTACTCATATTTTCATGTTTCTGAGGAAATTACACAGTGCAGTGCAAACGTTTGGGCACCACGGGTGACATTTTGGGTTACTGTGAATAGACACCAAAGTCTAAGACAAACTAAAGTCCATAATTCATAAAAATGAAACATTATTTTCAACCATTTAAACCAGATTAGTGGATTATATTTGCTTTGTTCAGTTTTAGAGACAACAAAAAGGAAAGGTGCACCATGAAAGTGTTTGGGCACCCCAAGATCATCTGAGCTCTCAGACGACTTTCATCAACACCCCAGACCTTAATGAGCTCTTTAGGGCTCTGGATTGTTTACGGTCATTGCTACGAACGACCAGGTGATGCAAATTTCACAGCTTGTCCCAACAGTCAGCAGCCGTGGGCTCCTCTGAGCAGCTGCCCAGCACTCTGACCATCTGAAGAAGATAGCAGACTGTTCTCCGGGAGCCTGTTCCTCAGCTGGAACTGTGGGGGTCAGGTTGAGGATCTGAAAGATCAGATAGATCAGAGAGAACTCCTTTTTCCTAGGAAAGCAGATCAGAGGCCCAGTTTGACTGTGAAAGACCTTCAGGAGTGTTCAGCAGACCCTGGAGTGGTGGAGCACTGATCTACTATGTAGCAAGCACTTGCACAAATATAACCTTCATGGCAGAGTCATCTGAGAAAAGCTTTGCTGCATTCTCACCACAGAATCCAGCATCAGACATTTGCAAAGGAATGTCTAAACAAGCCGGATGCACGTTGCGTTTTCCTTACATGTTATTTGAGGCTGTAAAAGATGAAAATTAAACAGTAATCTCGTATATAAGATCTTATCTTTTACTTACATAATAATGAAGAAAAACAAAGAAACGATAAGTGCAAACCCAGGACATTGGACATTTACAAAAATACGGAACAAATCGCGTCTCATATTGGTTTAATACGAGACGCAACATTTATTGCCAAATAGAGGACGACTCTGTATTTTACGGAACAGGTGGTAGCCCTTTCCACCACCCACATAATACCTGCACTGTGGGGGTCTCCACCCCTGATGAATGATGTAAAGGGGGAAAGTGTGCAGAGAAAATACAGTTGCTAAGTTTCAGTGAGTCATACAGTTAGAGACACAGGGTTTAAGGCAAGTGTGAGCTGATTGGTACATGCAGGTAGCACCACTGGAAAATACTCTCATTTAGAGTGAATGAAGTTTATGATGCAGCTCACTGTTTGAACTTTTGCTGGATAGTTTACAAATGGGATTTCCCAGTCAGATCTCTGGCATCTGGCCTTTGGTCTGGAGCCATGAGGCTGATGAAACTGGCTGGGTGGATGCTTTTTTCGGATTTAGAATTTCTGCAATGGTTGTTTATGGTACGTGTCGTACGTGCCCCTGTTTATAAGAAGGTTAAAAGAAAGCCTTAATAATAATAATAATAACAATAATAGTAATAATAATAATAACAATAATAATAATAATTAATATTGCTATTATTATTATTATTATTATTATTATTATTATTAGTTATTGATGCTTGCTGTTGTTGTTGTTGTCGTTGTTGTCATTGCTATTCATGTTTGTTGTTGTTATTGTTGCTTGCTGTTGTTATTATTGCTATTAGTGTAGTTTGTTATTATTGATGTTGTTTTTATTATCATCATTATTATTATTAGTTATTGATGCTTGTTGTTGTTGTTGTTGTTGTTGTTGTTGTTGTTGTTATTACTATTCATGTTGTTTGTTGTTATTGTTGATGTTGTTTATATTATTATTATTATTATTATTATTATTATTATTAGTTATTGATGCTTGTTGTTGTTGTTTTTACTGTTCATGTTGTTTGTTGTTATTGTTGTTATTTTTAGTTTTTATCATCATTATTATTAGTTATTGATGCTTGTTTTTGTTATTACTATTCATGTTGTTTGTTATTGTTGATGTTGTTGTTGTTGTTGTTGTTGTTGTTGTTGTTGTTATTATTAGTTATTGATGCTTGTTGTTGTTGTTATTACTATTCATGTTGTTTGTTGTTGTTGTTGATGTTTTTATTATCATTATTATTAGTTATTGATGGTTGTTGTTGTTGTTACTATTCATGTTGTTTGTTGTTATTGTTGATGTTGTTTTTATTATTATTATTACAGGAATACTAAAACAATGCTTTTGTTGGCAGAGCATGAGGAGGTGAACTGTCTTCTAACTGGGGTGTTTAGATGCTGCTCTACTCAGTGGTCTGATTCTCTGATCTCTGTTTGTTCACCACAAATAATCAGATCCAATACCACCTGTGAAAGCACCGCTGAGTCCAGCCAGAAAACAGCAGCCGTATGTTTCCTGAGCTCTGCTGTCCGGGCATACGAGCACACACGAGCATATTCTGTTTGGGTTTTAGGTGTGGCATTTAAACATGGCTAATATTAACTACGTTTAAACGTCCAGAGTGAGTCATTACTCCAGATCTGATGATGAAAGTGATTCTCTCACAGGTTCAGCTTTGGAGTTGTGTTTCCATGTGTGACTCCGAATCACGAGGCTCCAGGAAAGGTAATGGACTTTCCAGATAAGCAAGGATTTACAACCAGCCAAGGGAAAAGGTGTAATGTCTTAAACCAACATGCAGCCTGAGTACACCCAGAATATTTAGCAGATGCATTCCACCCTGGAGTGGCACTTTCTGCACACCTTCAAGCAAAATAGACCTGCTTCCTATCAAGGAGAGCAACAAAGAACCTAGGCCGAAGCATGCAGAGCTAAAAGACAAGCAAGTTTTATTAAACAATGGGGCAATCGTACATGAGGAAGAGGGTGAGGTCTAAGTCAGGACACATGCAAAGGGTCAGAACCAAAACAGACAATCAGTGAGGCAACCAAAATAAAGGGAAGAAACAGAGAGGAAGGTTAGGATAATAGAAGCAGTCAAAAAGCCAGAGGTGTGTGTGTGTGTGTGTTTGGGTGGGCGGAGGTGGGCTTAAATACAGACAGGTAATGGGGTACAGACAGTTAATGGGGAACAGTTGGGTTTATAATTCAGGTGATCTAGAGCATAAGTGAGTGGAAGACTGGGGACATGTGGTAGTGATGTCATCAGGTGATGAGTTGAGTCCAGAGGAGACCCGGAAGCATGACACACATACCGGCAGCTACAGGGGGCACAATCAACACATTTGGTTCTTCAGGGTCTATTACAGCAGCACGACAGAGGGGCATCCACCATGTTTCCTGCCTGAACACTGTATGTCTGTACACTCTGTCTGAAATATCTGGACACTCGTGACTTACTGGTCCTGCTGGTTCCGTATGGTGCTCAGTGGTCAGTAATGGTTTTGGGTGTTTGTCCTGATGGGCTGAAATCTCAGTGTATAGGAGTCTAATGGTTTGCAGAAAAATCTGTGCTGTTCCAGCACCATTAAAAGTTCTAAAACTACTCAAACAGGTTTTACCTGCACAGAGACTTTTAGAACAAAAAACAATTTAAAAAACAACAGAGAGACGTTTCAGTTTAAACATACGGGGGGGACTAATGTAGGACCAGCACATTCACACATCAGCCAACACACATCCTCTAGAGGGAAGTAATTCTACTCACACAAGCCATGGTCGGCTTTCGGTAAAGTAGGATCTTGCATTACAAATTCATTCACACATCCAACAACACAGATATGCTATGTGGAGGGGCCAAAAGTACACAAAGTATGTAACCTCATGTTACTAAGTATAGAGATCCAGACAGGTTGGTAAAATTCCTCGTCCAGTGTCAGTTCCTCCCTTTAGACCTCCACTGGAGTAACAGTACTCAAGTATGTACCTTCAGATGTACTGAAGTGTGGAGTGTAACAGGAGCATGATTTATTACGGCTCTAATGTCCTATTATCATTTCTGGAACAGGACTCTTCATCAGCTTAGTGTAGGTGAAGAGACTCTAGTGTCTCTCAGTCCACCAGTCTTTAATAGAAGCTCATTCATTAGTCTCACACTGATGTCTATTCACATCATCATCAGCACAGAACACTGAAGGAGAACAGGTTCCATTAGCTAGAACCAAGCTCTGTCCAACAGGCAAAAACACGCTCAAAACAAAGAGACTGCTGCACCCTGATTGGTGGACTCATTTCATGCTTCTTTCATTTGGAATATTATGATTATATGCTCACATAATCCAAAAGGAAGAACATATTTGGCCATAATGTAGTGGATTAAAAACCTACCAATTATTACGAAATCCAGAACCAGGAACTGGAGTTCTTCAAAGGTCTGGATTTGAAGACCCTCTGGCCTACACTAAAGATCCCTTGAAGAACCCCATTTTTAAGACTGAATGGTTTAGGCACCTGTCCACCTTCCATATTCCCATCCTGGAGTTTGTAATCACTGATAGTTAATAGAACCTATAGGTGATTACAAAACCCAAGACCGGAAACTGGAATCAAGGTCCAGATTTGAGGCACATTATAAAACTATATATTTTCTGGCTTCTATGGAACTCTGCCCACACCACTGTGCTGGTAATGAATCAAGACACATTCTCCTTAATGAGGAGCAAAGATATACAGTTGAGTCACATTATAATGACCAACTCCTACTTTTGATGGTGGTAGCCTGTACATCATGAAGGAAGTCACATTGTCTTGGCATGCTCTGGGCCCACTCAACCGATTTTGGGAATGAATCCAGATCACATGCCCCCATACATCCTGATAGTCTTCCCTGGGGTGGATTGGATCTTCCACCAAGACAATGAGGCATGTCACATATCTAGGAATGCCCGGCATTGGTTTGAAAAGCACTTTTGTGTATTTTAGCATTATCAGTATGGATGCACAGATATTCTAGATTCATAAAAACATTAACTACATACTGGAATTATTACACCTTTATTTTTTATTGAGGAGGGAATTTATTGAAATTTCAGATTATCTCTAGTTTGGAGGTTGAATTCCTTCTGTACAACAGAAAGCAGCTCCACTTCTGAACCCTGCAGGTCATTGTTAGTAATAACATGTTCTTTTGGGGAGCTCTTAACTGATTTTAAAAGTGTTTTACAGATTTTTTCACAAGGTTTTCTCCAAGAACTATTAAAATACATTCTGCAAAGAATCAACAACAGATCACACACTATGTTACAACAAAGATGTTTGAGTAGAATAAATAAGAAAGCTGTCTGTGGAACACACTACATATGCATTAATGTGTTTTAGTGTATATATAGTATGGATAAACCGAAAGAAAATTATGAAACCAATAAAATAATTGCACCTTGATACCTAAAATTTTTTTCCATTCAAGAGTGAATTCATAGAAAATTCACCAGGTTATTTCTAGTTTACAGGGTGAACTCTTCAATCCAGCAGGGAGCAGCACCCCTCCTGAATACTGCAGGTCATTGTTACTAAGATCCAGTTCTTTCAGTGAGCTCTTTGCTGGTTTTGAAGCTGATGATTTAAAAGCTAATTAGCAAAGATGCTTGAACACAATAAATAAAGAGACACAAGAGAGAGAGCATAAATGTGCAGTATTTTTCAGATGGATTTACTGCCAGACTTTGTAGAACTATTAAATCTGTTAAATAAATAATACCTTAACTTATATTCCATTCAGGAGGGAATTTATAGACAATTCTATATTTGGTTTACAGGGTGAAATCTTCAGGCAATCAGAGAGCAGCTGCAGTCCTGAATCCTGCAGGTCATTGTTAATAAGATCCGATTCTTTCTGGACAATGGTACTGGTTCTAAACCTACTGATGTTTCACAAGCATTTCTCTGAACACTACACATGTCTACTCTGTGTAATCCATAACAACTAACATCATTTGTTACAACATGTCTGAGTAGAATAAATAAAGAAGCACAAGAAGTTTTTTACACACTACATATGCATTAATTTATTTTAGTGTTTTGTTTGCTCTACGCAAAAACAAAAACTTGAACTAATCATACAATGTGGTACAACAAAGATGTTTAGGTAGAATTAATAAAGAAGCACAATAAGTTGTTCATGCAACACACTTCAGTTGTATTAATGTGTTTTAGTACTACTAATAATAAACAGAATGGTACAGTGTAATTATTAAACCAATAAAAGATTTGCACCATGATACCTTAATTTATGTCCTATTCAAGAGTGAATTCATAAAAAATTCACCAGGATATTTCTAGTTTTCTGGGTGAATTCTTTAGTCCAGGTAAATGCAGCAGATTTTAAAGCTGCTTTTTTTACAGGGAGTTCTCAGAGGAATACAGCTGTCTATTCTGTAAAGAAACAATCATAACAGATCACACCATTTGTTACAACATAGATGTCTGAGTAGAATTAATTAAGAAGCACAGTAAGTTGTTTCTACACTACATATGCATTTATTTATTTGTGTTTTTAGGAAGGATACGCAGACACGTAGTCCAGAAGCCTCTACAGCTGGACTGCTGGCCCCAGCACTTTAATATACACATACAACTCCACACAATGTAAGGTTTACAGGTATGTAAAGTATTGTGTGTGTGTGTGTGTGTGTGTGTGTGTGTGGATTAGGATGTGTGTTTTTGTACTGTGAGAAATGGTGTCACTCTCTGTGCACTGTGAGCTAATGTAGCCAAGGACAAATTCCTAATTCATTTACATTTACGCCATTTAGCTGATGATTTTGTCCAGAGCGACTTACAAGGTTAACCATAGGCTAAATTGGTGCTAGCAGTTTTGTCCAAAGACTCTTATTGCTGTAGCACAGCATAGTCTCCCAGACCGGGATTTGAAACCCAGTCTCCCACATGTGGTGGTGGCTCCCTGGCGGGTAATAGTGTTGTGCTACACCCAATTCCATACTAGGCAAATAAAACTTCATTCTGATTTTGATTCTGATATTGTAGAATAATAAAACCTATAAAATAAATACTGACACTATGATATCTAAGTTCATGTCCATGCAGGAGTGAGTTTATGGATAATTCTACAGACAATTTTATTTTGGCCTTACAGGCTAATTTCAGAGAGCAGCTCCACTCCTGAATCCTACAGGTCATTGTTACTCAGGTCCAGTCCTTTCAGGAAACTCTTTACTGATTTTTAAGCTAATGCAATTTTACAGTATTTAATATGCTCCCAAACGAAACAAAAACTGTAACTAATCATACAATGTGGTACAACAAAGATGTTTGAGTAGAATCAATAAAGAAGCACAAGTTATTCATGCAACACACTATATATGCATTAATGTGTTTTAGTACTAACAGCATAGATAAACAGAAAGATACAGTGGATTTATTAAACCAATAAAATATTTGCACCATGATACCTTATATTATTTTCCATTCAGCAGTAAATTCATAGAAAATTCACCAGGATATTTATAGTTAACTGGATGAACACTTCAGTCCAGCAGAGAGCAGCTCCACTCCTGTTACAGTATTAGTAGTAGTATTCCTTTCCATTACTGATGTCAACTGTAAGGCACTTTGAGCTGCCAACGGTATGAAATGTATTCTATAAATAAAACTTATTATTATCATTATTATCATTATTATTATTATTATTATTATTATTATTATTATTACACAGCACTACACACTACACTATACAATTGTGGTGGGGTTGGTGGAGACAGTTAATAATTGAGTTTTTACTGCCATCTAGTGGAGCTGAGGGGTTGGTGCGAACCATGGATTGAGTCGTTTTTACCATGTTTACCTTTTTTGTCTTTTAATTATAAGTAGTATTTTTGACGGGCCAGTTACTGGCTTTTAGTACAAATTATTCACTTTCAATGGTTTATTTTTGGTTGTGATTGGTGTAATTTATTTATTTATTACTATTGCACTGTCTTTTCTACAGTCTACAGTTATATTTGTATTTCTTGTATATATTTCTTGCCTCCTTGCAAGGTGAGATATTTATATATTTATCCATAGTGACCTGTACTATGTATAGCTTATAGTTTATAGCTAACAGTTAACAATACTGCTTCCGGTACCTACCCATTTTCTTCAAACTGCACAACCTTGGTTTTTTGTATTTGTTTTACTGTTTTACTCTGCTGTATTGTGTAACTGCTACTGGCTGTTAAATTTCCTTCGGGATCAATAAAGTAAGTCCACTCGGAAATAGACGCAGGTCTCCAGCCTGTGTTGTGGATGTGCGGTGGGTGAATTTTGTATGGGACGGATGTTTGGACTTAGGCTATCGTTTGAGTGCAGCCATCAACATCTACCTTCAGCTTCATTAGGAACCTGGTTTATGCGTGATTGGACATAAGTTCAGGTAATTAAATGGGGTTTTTATTAATAACTTACTGAGGTCATAAGTTTGGCCTCAGCACCATTTGACTTTATGAAGTTTGGCTGTGAGGCTAAATAGTAATTGGTAGTTTTATGGCTGACATGGGGGAAAGTATTGCAATGGTGTGTGTTTTACAATATTTTGATACTGGTACTGAGCCGTTGGTTAGGATTTTATGGGTATTCTGAGCGGTTTCTTTACTGATCTTTTAATCGCAGAAGCTTTTTCTATGTATACTTTGTGAGATAATCGTGCAAAAGAACAGATTGATTGATTGTTTTTTTTTTGTTTGTTTTGTTTTTAATTTTATTGTAAATATAATGGAACAGCTGTGTACCAGGCACTCTTGCTGCTATTAATGGCCCACTCTAGTGTGAACTGTCAGTTGGTGGCTTCACTGCATAATAGTTTTATGTCATCTTCTCAATTATTGTATAAACTGTTAACACTGTGAAACAGCTTCATATGACTCATTTGAGTCTCATAGACTAGGCCACATTGGGGTGGCATAGTCTACATTATCTGAGGGTTTCGTGTTGGAGAGCTTCTCTCATGCCCTTCTGACATCACAACTCAGTCACACAACATAACACAACACTACACATAACATTATACTACACTACACATAAAACATTTTACAGCACTACACTGCACTACATTACACAAAATATACACTACACTACATTTATGGCATTTAGCTGACACTCTTATCCAGAGCATGTTATAAGGTTAATCATATTACAGATAGGCCAGTGTAGTGTTAGGAATCTTGCCCAAGGACTCTTATTGGTGTAGCACAGCGTAGTACCCCAGTCAAACCCCAGTCTCCCACATGGCGTGGTAACTCAGTGACAAGTTGTCACGCTTCCGGGTTTTCCCTGCTCCCGTGCTTCTCCGGACTCAACTTCCCAGAGGGCAATGTTCGATGACGCCATGCCCGCGTCCAATCCGCTTCGCTCTCCATCACCGGAGTTTTAGCGGACAGCTGAACCTAATTTACGTCCTCCATTTATACCTTTCTACGCCGCTTCAGCTTTTGCGAAGCTTTGCCAACGTAGTTAGCAATTCTGAGCGTTCTTTTGTGTGTGTTATCTCTTTTTTGGTTCTTGATCTCTGTTTCTGTTTTCGACTACCCTTTTGCCTTCTCCTCTTAACTTGTTTGCCTCCGCTGATTGTCTCTTCTGGTTTCGACTTTGCCTGCCTCGACTATGTTTTCTAGCCCTACCCATGTTGTTGTATGTTCATTGCTGCTTAGTTTGATCACTTCCCTGTTTAATAAACATCCTGCCTTGACTTTTAACTCTGCAAGCGTCGACCCGAAGTCTTTTGTCCTGACACAAGTGGTGTTATCCGTTACACGATGCAGGAGATGATCAGTCTAAATAGGCCTGGAAGTGAGACAGATTTCATCATGCTCTCAGTTTTATAGGTGAGTAAGGGGTGGGATGGTGTTTGGGATAAGAGGGTCAATGTGGACAAAAATAAAAATCTTGTTTCTACTGGAACTGCGTGTGTGGTTTTTACCTAAAGTGAAACATGAACGATTATCTGATATTAGTCATAAGAAAAGATCACCCAAACTAAATCTGTATGAATATCTCACTGTGCATCAGCTGGTTATCAACCACCACGGCCTGCCTTAAGTGAAACTTTCAGCATCATGGTGAAGAGTTTACCACATTCACGATCATGGTGCTCAAACCTGGTTATGTCCTCCCAGTGTCTTTCTCCACACAGCTCTACTGAACCAACACAGGTTTTCATGTTTGTCTGTATGACTGTATGTTCAGCACATGGTGGCAGTACGCGGGAAGACTGACTGAGAGAGGGGAGAAGAACTTGGGCTTCAACCTACAAGACTGGACACCCTTGTTCACCTGTGGTAGGACAGAGGAACAGTAAGGACATGGGGTGGTGGAAGCAATGTAGTGTAAAGCTGCTTGAAACAGTAATGCTGATTGCTGTGAAGAATTTACCTGTTCTGTATTTGGAGTCTGTTAAAATGACTGTTTGATATTTGGGAAATTAACCTAGCACTATGACTGGTCAAACACTTCTGGTGTTTGGTAGATTTGACTCTGCTGCCGGATCCAGTTAGACTTAATGACTGCCTGTGCCCTGAACTCTCAGATGCATCACCAGCTTTCTGCATAGTTGAGAGTGAGAGATTCTAGCACCATAGCTTGATGTTAAAACTTGTATTTGCTGCAAAAAACGCATATAAGCTGGCAGGTCTGTTTAAGGTCTGCTCATGTTTTGGACAGCAGCAGAGGAAAATTACCCCAAGCACTGGCAAATGCAGGGCAGTAGGCAAAATAATGCACCCTCTGGTGGACATTTAGTGTTAATCTCAAGAACACGGTTCTTCAGAGGTTCTTTAGTAAAGGTATTTGGTTATATATAGAACCATGAGAAATCATAGAATCATTTGCATCCTTCAGTGTTCATGTGCATGATGAAATAGTTCTTATATATGGTTATAGATCTGTTGTATATTGGCCACATCATGGAAAACTGAATGTTCTTTCCTTTTAATAATAAAAGTGTTTAATGGAGTATGTAGTAAACGTTAACACTTTTCAGTCCATACAGATTTGGAGTGGATGTAATAGTTAGGTCACTGGCAGTTGGACACACAATGTGGAGGCAGAAAAACAGCAGAAACAAGCACATCCACAGAATAACTACAGTACATGTGGTGTTGGATTCCAGATTAGATATCTATATTAAGACTAAACATACATAATATGCTATCCATAGTGTTAATGTTATAATCATCTTCTACTTGACACATCACTACTGTTTTGTCAGATGTCAAGATGTGAAATCTGTTTTTTAGCATGTGGCTCCATGTTAAAAGTGTGCTGAACACCAAACATGACTTTAAAGTTATAAAAACAAGTTTGTTTTACTCTAAAGCTGCAGCCGTGCATTAGAGAAGCAATGCAAGTTATCAACTGTTTGTTTAGCTTGATAGCTAGCTAACATTAGCTCGTTAGCACCAGCCGATCTGTTTGCCTAAAGTGCTAACATAAGGCTGTAATTTCATAAAATACCAACATATCACACCCATTAACCAACATAAACAACCCAAAACTGTACAAGACATAGAAGTTTAATAAATTTAATTAAATATGACCTATCTAGGCTGGTGTCCGTTGGTAAATGTCCGTTGATTGCTTCTCGTACTGATTTTATATTTTTGGTTGCCGGTCCCATATTCCTCCGCAGCTTTGGACCACATCTATATACCCACACTAAACTCACATATGGTACCGAATATGTGTTTACATATATACCGAATATATACCGAATATACCGAAATCGCATTGAATGCGTGAAACAAGGGCAACTGTTATGCGGTTTACCATGGGTAGAACGACTGCAGACAGGACTTTAGAGTCAGGACCCGAGCCTATGGACATACTGATGAAATAGTAAGTCACAATTTTGAAATGCTAAATCAAAATTTTGAGGTAATAAGTCATAATTATATGAGTAGTAATTATGACAAATACCTCATTCTTTATTGACACCGATGTTTCATAAAAAGCAGAAGCTCAGAACATTAAAGCAAGCAAACAAATCATGAGAGTCCATGAGCATTATGTTACAGACCGGGTTACTTTGTTAATCAGCAAAACTGCTTATCGTGCCGGCCCTAGTGTACTGAATGATCCTGACTTCCAGGTGCCAGGTGTTAAGCCTTTATGTACTGTAATGTATTGTAGACACACACATTGCTAATAGCACCAGCTTCTTTAAACAGACCCATTGTAATCACCTGTGATTCCCTACATCCATAACTGCGATAGATACTTTATAATACCAGGTCTGTTTCCTGTCCATCAGCCTCATACATAGAAAGTACATAGCAGGCAAGCAGAGCACTGCACACCTGTCTCTGTAGAGTGCATGTCCATGTAAGCTGTATGAGGAACTGAGGCATTCCATCTTCAGGTTTCAATTTGGCAAAACCAGGTGGGCTCAGCTGAGTCAGTCCTGGTGGTATCAGGTGTAGATCCAGTTTGGGCTTCAGTTTCATACCCATCCTGATCTGTAGTTGGGTCCGGTCTCGTGCTCAGGTTTGTGGTACTGTGTAAAAGTCGACGATCGATTTCTTTAGTGGCCGCCTGAACCCACTTAAGACCAGCATCTACACAAACGTGAATATTCTTCTTGGTCGTAAAACTGCAATGAAGAAAATAACTGTGCCAGTTAATAACTACAACTTACAGAGCAGAAATGTTACACTAGTAAATCAGACAGAACACCTTATTAAATATGGTGCAGGTAAAATTAAAAGTCCGGTTCTAGTTATAAAATAGGTGTAAAAATTAATATATTATAACAGAAATTGAAACCTACACGACTCCAACAGTTCTACAGTCCGTTCTTGTTCTTTTGTACTTCTTGATGACAGATACGGGAATCACTTTGTGATAAAAACTGAAACAGCAGTCTAGTGGTTGGTTTACACCTGTGTAGGTAAATAATAAAAAAGTAAATAAACAATGAAATATAATATAAGCTATATGTACTATACTGAAACTATAGTGAGAGTCTATTAGCACATCACAGGTATTTTACAGTAAACTACAGGAGAGCCAGAAATGTACATCACGCAAACACAGTCAGCATGCCAGTATATTCATATTGAGTTTATATACAGTTTCAGTCAGATGTCTAGACACGGCTCCTCATAGAAGGTTCTCCTCATAGAAGGTTCTCCTCATAGAAGGATCTCCTACTGTTTATCTAAAAACTTTACTGTAGAATAAAAGTGAAGACATCAAACTATAAACTAGCACTCATGGAATTATACAGTCCACCTTAAAACCCTCCAGAATAGAATTATCCAGTCCACCTTAAAACCCTCCAGAATGGAATTATACAGTCCACCTTAAACCCTCCAGAATGGAATTATCCAGTCTACCTTAAACCCCTCAAGAGTGGAGCTGTACAGGAGGATGGAGCAGCTTCCTTACCCTGCAGTGGAGCTGATAGAACAAGGTTTATTACTTAGCAGGTTTGGAGCGATTCTATTGGTCGGTCCATCATGAATATTCACTAACCTGAAAGGAGAACTAGAGCTTTTACACTGTGCAGAAAAAGAGATCAAAGTTTTTACACCACTAAATATATATTAGAGGTGGAGATATGGAGGAGTATCATACTGTGTACATCAGGAGTAGATGTGGTGTATCAGGATATGGACTGATTCAGACTCTCATCAGGTGGAGCTGGTAAGTGTACCACTGTAGAGAGCACCAAGTACATCCATTTAGATGAGTGTGTCTAAACTTTTGATTGGTAGTGTAATAATTTTATTTATAGAGCTTTAAATAAAATCTCATTACTGTAACGTACATTGGACTTAAGTTTTGCCCTCTCCTGGAAAGCTGCTATTGTAAAGGTACTTGTTTTTTTTCTGGAGAGAATGATGGTGACGATGTACATGATTTGAAGAGGTCAAAAAGACGAGGATGAACCTCAACTTACTGTCTTCCACTGTGCAGGACTGAAGGTACAGGATGATCATCAGAGCCAGGAGAACAGAACGAGAACACACTCTCATGACTGCAGCTTTTGCCAGTTCCTAAGTATTCCAATAAAGCAAACTTCTTTATTAGCCTTCAGCTTCAGGAGTGAATCCAGCAAGACTAAGAGCGCAGCTTACCTGAAAAAAACAAGTCTGGAAAAGACGAGCACAGCTTCTACAGGTAACACCTCTTCAGTTCTGCGCTTCCTGGGGGCTGTTTACTTCGTGACCCTGTTTTCAAGATCACCTTCTTCTATACATCAGCCCAAATAGCAGCTCATGATTGGCCATTTTGTGGGTCAGTCAGATTTCCTTTTCCTGCAATGGTAGACAGTTTTGGCCACGTCGGGTGATGAAAGGTCCCTCTGTCTCATTCTAGAGAGTCTGACAGTGTGAGACTCTTAAACAGGTAACAGACTCATCTCACTGACTGGACTTGCATGATGCTGGTTGTCATGGTACTTTATCCTTCAGCATGTAATTTTGTATCTGATTACTTGAGCATTTAAACACCTTAGTCCTAATCTATAACCAGCATGCATTCAGTCGTTCTATTTTTTGGACGTTGCCCATTTATTCAGGAATATTTGAGAATATATAACAATGTTATTATGAATTAATTATTTTATATGTACCGCTAAATTTTGAGTTGTATATTCTTAGAAATGTGTGCATATGTACTAGAAAGGCCTCAGGAGTGCAGTGAAGAGTGAGGCACGGCACTGATAAACCACTAAGTTGTTGCCCACATAGGAAATTCTCAGTAACATCACGTGCATTAAAACTTCACTTGTGGTTTCCTAAATATACACACTGCATAAAACATGATGAGTAGTAAGTAAAATGATCTTATATCCCGTTGATTTTTAAAATAGTTGTATGGTCATTTTCATTTTAGATTATGTAACTTACGTCCAGATGTTTTACTTGTTTAAGTAATTTTAGCAAGCCAGATTTTCTCATTATATTATATGTGAAGTTTCTATTAATGCATTAAAACCATATAAACTGTATAACAAGGCAGAAGGGGAGAGTGAAAAATCATTCACTTTAATTTCAAATGTTCACTAATGTTTAATTTTCTGCTATTTTAAAAACCTTACATTACATTATTTACATTACATTATTTCAAATGTTTAACATCTTTAAAAAAAAAATTTTTTTTTGAAGACAGAATCTTTCAGTTCTCCTGCTTCTAAACTGTGGAACTCCAGCATTTTATTAAACAGTCAAGCTCAGTGCTTACTTTTAATGAAACAGTTTTAAGTAACCCAGCGTTTAACAAAAATTCTTACATCTTCATGGAATTTTTTAATTTGTCTTTGACTTATTAGAGCTCATAGTTTATTCTATTACTGATGATAACTGTCTGCAAACCATGTTGAGCTGCCAACAATATAAAAGTGTTCTATACGGAATAATTAATTTTATTATTCTGAATATTATTATTGTTATTATTTTTATTACCATTATACTTTCTGATGTTCGTTCAATGGCCACAGTGTTTAAAAGATGCTATATAAAGAAACTTTATCTTGCCTCACTTTTTAACCATCTCACACAACTCAAAGATTGGTTCTTTTAAAAAAGGAACCACAGCTGGTTTATCTAAAGTGTTGTTCAAAACATTTGGGCATCTTTTTTGAAGAGTGAGGAAAGAGGGTTTATAGATTTAACTTTAAACTAGGCTTAAAATTAGATGCAACTACATTATTGGCTAAATCTTTACTGTGGTAGTAACAGACAGCAGAATTGCAACGTGCATAATTTTGTAACTAAATGTTTACGTTCCAAGGAGAAGAGAAGAGAAGAGAAGAGATTATTATCCCACAAGGGGAAATTTGCATCCTTACAGCAGAATAGCAGCAGAAGAGATACAGACGAAGAGGTTGACTAAAAGTGCATGTCATACAAAATATAAAATAAAAGATGACAAAAAATAAATAAATCTCTATTGTTAGGTAAAAAATACAATAAAATACAATAAGAACTATACACATTTACGTGTGTATTGTCACACTTCTGAGTTCTTCCCCTACTTTGATGCTCTGAACTAATCTACACTCAGACATCTCCGCATGACTTCACTCTCATGTGCTCCCAGTCCAAGAATCATGATACACCTTCTTGATCAGCCTCACCTGCGGTATAATCTGTTTCACCTGTGCCTCGTTAACTTCTCTTGCTTTTATACCAGTCTGTTTGCACTTACTCTGCTAGGTGTTGCCACTTGTTGCCTTACTAATCATTTCTCCTGCTTATCTTGTCTTTGTGGGTTTGACGTTTGTTGGCTTTTGGTTCTTCCCCTAACTTGTTTGCTGGTTCATTTAGATTGTTTTGGTTTTGACTCTGGTTTGTCCTCTGGTTTGTGACTCCTTTGGGGATGTATGGTTTGATTTGCTTGTTGAGATTGACTCCCTGTTTGTTTAATAAAACCTGCCTCTCCTTTTAGCTCTACTTGCGTTGGGGTTTGCCTGCCGTTAGTTGTATATAAAAGTCATGCGCTCCTGAGGGCATTGTTTAAAGCTGTCTATCTTGGTATTGCATGTGTAAACACATCATAGTGATGTAAATGTATACGATGCTCACATGATTTATTTTGTTTTTGGTAATTTGTTACATTTACTTCAGATAAATCAGTGAATTTGAATAAGGTAAACCTACAAGTAAACAAAATTCAGCCTTTAAATGATTATTCCATTCACTGAAAACATTCATTCAAAACCGGTATCACCTGTGTGAAAAAGTAACTGCCCCCTTATACCAACTGGTATTTCTTCTCTGCAGTCAAACATTTGTAAGTCGATGAGAATTGAGTCAAGGACTATTCAGGGCAGATTTGTTTTTACTTGATTATGTTTAGGGATCTTCCAGCATAAATTGCTTGTTTAAGGCCATGTCACTGCATTTCAATGGTATTCAGGTCATGTCTTTGACTAGGGCACTCCAAAGCCTTTGTTCTGTTTATTTTGAGATGTTTAGACCTGCTTATATACTTTAAATCATTGTCCTGTTGCATAGCCCAACGGCGCTTGAGCTTTTGGTCATAAGCTGACGGGCAGACACTCTCCTTCTGGATCTTCTGATGGAGAGCAGAGTTCATGGTTCCATTAGCTATGACAAGTCCTCCAGGTTCTACAGAAGCAAAGCAGCCCCAGACAATCACACTACCACCACTGTTTCACTGTTGCTACAATGTTCTCATGGTAACTAGTGTGTTAGTTTAATGCTGGATATAACGGGTCGTATTCTAAAATGTATCATGTCTTCTAAAATGTTCTACAGAATAAGCCCACTAATTATAATCCCAAACGTTTTGGGGATCACCTAGATGTTTGTGAGTCTTGGCTTGCTCACTGGAGGCTTTGACCAGGATTCTCTGTACAACTGCTTTTTGACAACATCTGTTATAAAAGGGACAAATAAATAAACCTGACTTGACTTGAATAAACAGCACACAGGAGTGTGGGTCAGTGTGTTAGTGGTGTACACAATATTTAAAAGTGAAGTGCAACCATAATAATAAACACTGAAACCGGGTCACCCTCTGAACACATCTGGGGCATTAAGGAAATATAGGAGAAGGGAGACTCTGGACTGTGGAGCAGCTGGAATCCGAAATCCCATTGAGAACCACAGTAACCGTGTCTATCGCTCTTATCACTCTGAACATGGTGGCACAGTCATCTGTGTCCTGCTTTTCACCTAAGGTCAAGTTTGTTAACATGATGGTCAGAATGGGTGGCTGGTCTGTAATCTGAAAGTGTGTTGTGTTTTGTTCTGGGCTGGTCTTTGTGTGTGCCAAAAGGGTACGAGGATGAGGTAGTTGTGAGATGATTGAAGGATGACTGTGGTGACTAACAGAAGGTGGAATCTGCGATTCTCTGTGAAGTCTCTTTACTGTGTTGTTATTCCTCATTTCTCCCATTAATTTTCATTCATTTTTACCCCATTCAAACCCCACTGTCTCCTTTCACCAGTACTGGACAAAGTACACGAACCATGGGGTGGCAGTACTAAAGTATGTACCCTCAGATGTACTTAAGTATGGAGAGTACCAGAACTAAAGTATGTACCTTCAGATGTACTTAAGTATGGAGAGTAACAGTACTAAAGTATGTACCCTCAGATGTACTTCAGTATGGAGAGTAACAGTACTAAAGTATGTACCTTCAGATGTACTTAAGTATGGAGAGTACCAGTACTAAAGTATGTACCTTCAGATGTACTTCAGTATGGAGAGTAACAGTACTAAAGTATGTACCTTCAGATGTACTTCAGTATGGAGAGTACCAGTACTAAAGTATGTACCTTCAGATGTACTTCAGTATGGAGAGTAACAGTACTAAAGTATGTACCTTCAGATGTACTTAAGTAAGGAGAGTACCAGTACTAAAGTATGTACCTTCAGATGTACTTAAGTATGGAGAGTATCAGTACTAAAGTATGTACCTTCAGATGTACTTAAATATGGAGAGTACCAGTACTAATGTATGTACCTTCAGATGTACTTAAGTATGGAGAGTAACAGTACTAAAGTATGTACCTTCAGATGTACTGAAGTATGGAGAGTAACAGGAGCATGGTTTATTAGGGCTCTAATGTCCTATTATCATTTCTGGAACAGGACTCTTCATCAGCTCAGTGTAGGTGAAGAGACTCTAGTGTCTCTCAGTCCACCAGTCTTTAATAGAAGCTCATTCATTAGTCTCACACTGACGTCTATTCACATCATCATCAGCACAGAGCACTGAAGGAGAACCGGTTCCTTTAGCTAGAACTATGAAATAGGTTTTTATCAAACAAAGTTTCCGTCCAAGATTTATTTATAGCTTAGTTACAAGTTTAAGTTTTATAAGAACTTGGTTTAAACAGGTTCACTAATGAGTTTCTCCTTGGCCGTACTGCATCTGGAGGTCTCAGTGCATAAACCAGCCAAAACACATTTACTATATAAGGAAATTTATAGTAAATTTATAAAGGAAAGTTTTTGGAAATTCGTGTTTATGAATGCAGAAAAAGACAATCGCCAGCCATGTGTTCATTTGGACATGTTTCTATATTGTATCTATTTACCCACAAAGTCAGGAACAGTATCTGTTTACTGATGCTTTGATGTGTGATTGTCAGTGAGTGTTTGCATTAACCCTGTCTCCTTTAACCTACAGCCACCAAACTGCCCTGCCAAGGGTGAAACTTGAATCATTAGCATCTCACAATGTCAAACCTACTCACCAAGTTTCATTTCTGTTGGTTAATTCCTTCTGTGTCAGGTTATTTGTCCAACCATACTTTTGTTGATGAGCGTATGACTGATTACCTCTGCGTGTCAGTGTACCGGTTATAAACTTCAGAGAAAAGTTTACGAGAAAAGACACTGCATTCATACATTTTATTTAGCTTACATGAAACAACATCTTCTGTACATAATATTTAACTTACTATAAACAGAGTAGCTTTACTCCTTCACCCAATCAGAGATGAGTTGAAAAGAGGAAAGGAGATCATTTCTCATTAATAGTTTACGAAGAAACATTTAGACGATCAATTTTGTCCATGGCTCGCTGCACCCACCTAGAGCTGGGGTCCATACACACAGGACCCTTCTTGCTGTAAAATCTGCAATGAAGAAGAGAGGAGTGTGAGTGTTTTAGACAAATAGATCTGATAGATAACCATATAAAACGTGTCTGATACAATTAAAAGTTCAGTTAAAGTTTATAATGTTAAAGTTTACAGTAGATCAAAGTGGTAATAAGAGTAAACAGAGAACAGCAGATTAAAGTATTTATATTAAATATAGTTCATTTTACTGCTCTATTAATAAAGGACGGGGGTGAACACTTACACCACTCCCGGTTTTATACAGTTGACTCCTGTTCTTTTGTATTTCGTAATCTCAGCTACAGGGATTGGTCTGGTATAGAATTTGAAACAGCAGTCCTGTGGAGTTAGTCCAGCTGTGTGAGAAAATAATAATAATGATGATGATAAACTGGAGAGGGATGTAGTAAAGTGATGTTAATAGATGATACTGTGAAGTGAATAGTGGATGTAAGTGTTAGTCAGTGTAATAAAGCTACAGCAGGTGTGATTCTCTAACACTCAGAATAACACGACAGTCTGTTACAGTCTATCAGTTTATTCACATATACATTGCCCTACACTATAACACACACACACACACACACACACACACATATATATATACACAAACACACACGCTACACTGCACATATACATACACTTCAAGTTAGCTACCTCCCAACCAGACATGGAGTAAAAATGTTTTAGTGAAGCTTAGGAATTGGTGCTGACAGCTGGCAATGACAAGACAAGTCAACTGATGTTAGCATTTGGGAAATGAAAAACAAAAGCAATCTTACGTTAACAGTTGAATTTTGTTCTCTTGTGTGCCATTATGCTTTTTAGTTATAGACAGGTGAGCTGTGACATTCACTACACTACTCATACACTGTACTACATCACATTAAACTACACATACATTAAACTACATTTAAAGATACTACGCTACACGTACTGTGTATTACACTTCACAACATAAACACTACTCTACATATATACTGTACTACTCTACTCATACACTGCACTACACTACACTAAACTACACATACATAAACACTACAGTACTCTGTTTATACACTGCACCTCTCTACACCTACACTGCACAAATCTACTCTTATACTCCTTTACACTACTCACACACTGCACTACACTGTTCATACACTGTACTACACTGTTCATACAATGCATTACACTACTTATACACTGCACCACACTACACCTAAACTGCACAAAACTACTCCTACACTGCTCTACACTACTCATACACAGCACTACACGACACCCACACTGCACTACACTACTCATAACCTGCTCTACACTACTCAAACAGTACATTACACTTCACAACACAAACACTACACTACTCATACACAGCACTACACTACACACACACTGCACTACACTACTCCTACACTGCTCTACACTACTCATACACTGCACTACACTGTACACACTGCACAAAACTACACACACACTGCACAACACTACACACACTGCATGACACTACGAACACTGCACAACACTACTCATAACCTGCCCTACACTACTCATATACTGCACTACATTACACATATACTACACTGTGTGCTATGACAGAGGCAGAAACTCAAGCATGAACTTACATTGCAGCACCACACAGGACTGAAGGTAGAGGATGATCAGCACCCCCAGGAGGAGAGAACGAGGACAGACTGTCATGGCTATAGCTTCAGCTTCAGGAGATGATGATCAGTCTGAGCAGGGCTGGAAATGGGAAAGATTTCATCTTGCTCTCGGTTTTATAAGTAAGTGAGAAGCATAAAAAAAGATTTGTTTCCACAGGAAATCATCTGAAAACATAAACCATCAAACATTTGGAACACATTCGTCACTGGAAAAGAGGGTCAGATTAAAAAGGTCTTGCAGTGTGTCATCAGAGAAAGCTGTGATTGGATAAAGGAGTATTAGGCCTGCTTTTAGGCGAACATTAGTCAGCCTCGAATTTAATGATGCTGAAAGGAATCTTCCTGTCCCATTTCCCCAGTTTTTGCTTGTTTTCCTTGCTTCTTCTGCTTTTGTCCTACCCTGGAAGAACATGTTCTTGTGACATAAAAAATACAAGAATTGTTTCAACACACTTTTCTGACTAACCCAAACTCAGTATACTACATTAAATACTAAAAAGCTAAATTCATTTTCTGGCAACTTAATTATCCGTATTAGGCAATGTCATTCGTCATCTATTTGAATTTTCCCGCCCAGTTGGACAAGTTGGATATCACTCCAGAGAAGTCGAGAGGTCTGCTACAGCAGGCACAAATCACAAAATATTAACAAGGTTTTATAACCACTTTCTTAAGCCGAATATGTGGTTTTCTGTAGTGTTATGTTTAAGTCTGCCCGTTTTTCGGTTGTGTTGATTGTGGATGTAGGCAGAAACTAATTAGCCAGCTAGCCTAGCCAACTAGCTTTTTTAAACTGTGCCACAGACGGTGTTACAACCGCCAAGAATACTGTTATTACCCAGGTGCTTTATAAACTAATTGTTTACTCGCTTCGAGATTTAAGTACCTCTTTAAAAAGGGGCATTCATCCGTCCACTCTGGGATGGGAAGCTGAAGTTAGCGCACTAGCTTCTCGTTTTAAATCCTCCGTTCCACCTTAAACCATGCAGTAGCCTCAGGTGGCAGAATATAACCGCTGCAGCATTTAAGGTGGGACGGGAAATTTAACCAGCCAGCCAGGTAGCTACTGAGACGTAACGTTACTGCTGACGATTTTGTTTTCTTGCTATGAGGAAAAGGACCAGAATACGAAGGGAAAGAGGTACGTTAAACCAACGTTTTTTTAGGTAGTCTGCATTTGAAAAAACTGGAAACTGTTAGCTGTGTTTTCAAAAACTGTAATTTCAAAACTAACATCTATGGAACATTTGCTGCCCACAGAAGTCGCAAGCATACTCCCCACTCATTAGATGACCTCAAAGAAGACGTGCTAAAAAGGTATGTAAGCCCTTCAAATACAACTGATTGCAATGATTCATTTGATCAGGAGAATGATCAGCTGGTTTAACTGATTGTCTACCCAGGTTAACAAGGCAAATTCAAGGCAGTACTACCAAATACTAATCAGATAAACGTAAACTTTTACTTCTGAACCACTGGTAATATAATGTCTCTTGAATTGTTCTGATATTTTCCTTTTTCTAATATAGCAATGATTTTGGAGAGAAGGAGGAGGACCTTTTTGTAGAGTACAAGGTAAGTGCTTACCTATGTATTTGAACCAAACCTTATAAATAATGAGTAAAATCTGGTTTGTTTGAACACGTAAAAATAACCAGACTGTGCAGGAATCTGTCCCTCTACAAAGTGAGTTTGCCCTTGCTGTAAATTTTGTGCCTTTACTGCTGAGGCACATGCATTATTATTTTATTTTAATTGTCTACTCTTTAGTGGCTTGCCTTTTTTCTATAATTGGCAAAAAAGAAGTTTCTTAACTTGGGGCGGCGCGGTGGCGCCCCACAGCACCTTCACCTCACAGCAAGACAGCCTGGGTTTGATTCCTGGCTGGGGTGACCCGGGTCTTTCTGTGTGGAGTTTGCACGTTCTCACTGTGTTTGCGTGGGTTTCCTTCGGGTGCTCCAGTTTCCTCCCACAGTCCAAAGACGGCATGTTCAGGTGAATCTGTCTGTCTGTCTGTCTGTCTGTCTCTGTCTGCCCTGCGATGGATTGGCGGCCTGTCCAGGGTGTATACTGCCTTCCGCCCGATGCCGGCTGAGATAGGCTCCAGCCCCTGCCGTGACCCCTAGTTGGATTAAGTGGGTTTGACGATGAATGAATGAATGAATGAATGAAAAAGAGTTTCTTAATTTTTATTTGCGAAATGTTAGCATTAAGTTATTGCAGCGTATTGCAGCAACTGAGACAAAAAGATGCCTGCATTGGTGAGTTCACTTGTAGCTGTAAGTAATGCATGTTTTGAATACTAAAAGACGTGTCATAGAATTGGTGCCAGAATAAAATACTACTTGGTAAAATGTTTGTTGTATTAGGGGATTTTTGATAAATTACATTCATTCTTTCCTGTAAATTTAACATTTAGTAACATTCTCTGCACTTACTTGAACTAATACACCTCAACCTGTTTGCTGTACTTCAAGTTTGAGTTCGTGACTGGTTGTGTCTATAGAAAAATATCTTTTGGTGATTGTGCAAAATTGTGCAGATCACTTATTGGTTACCATTCATTTAAAAACAACAAATCTGTATTATTATTATTATTATTATTATTAATACGTTATGTCTTTCTTCTACTGACACTAACACCATCATTTCTTCTACAAGGATGGGCAGGAACTGGAGTCAAATCTTACAAAGGAAGTGATGAAGATTGCCATCATTCGTGGGTCTGCTACCATTGTAGTTGAAGGAACCAAACTCCTGGAGGGAATGGATGTTGCCAGATCCTGTGCTTTGCTGATGGGGGTAATATATGCACTGAACCTCAGCTATCCCAAGCAGTTGAAATACACTAGTATTTCAAAAGCTGTTTCTTGACCTCGATGGACAAAAAGGCAGCTCGAAAGTAATGAGACTCAAGGCATTCTTAAAATCTGTTCTGATTTGAGGATTGCTTGCAATAATCAACAGTTACCACCCATATTGGATTTGCTGTTGAAATAGGCATGTATAAAATAGGCCATTTTTTCATTGTTTCAAGTATGTGAGATGAGCTATGTGATCATAATACAGAATAAAGGTAATCATTCTGTTGAATATTGTTGTTGTTTGACTTTATTGTGACAGATTCAGAAAAAAATGACATTACTAAGAAAGTCTACAGTGTTAGTCGAGAAAATATATTCTAGGAGCCAATCAACAAGATTAAAAAATCCTTGGTAAAAAACAAATATATGTAATATAATATAATTATTCTAATATTTCATATTTAGTTATACTAATAGAGGCAACTTGATTTATGTACAGTTAACTAAATAACTGTCACTGTCAACAGAATTTTAAGTTATTTAATTGTTATTTTAAAATGCTTTCTACTATGTATGAAAAACAAATTGAACATACTCAAAATTTTTTGTTGGATCAATGTAATTCTACAAGAAGTTGGCACAACTCAAAAAGTCTATTGCAAACCGTTGCGTTAATTTTTTTTGTTGCCCCAAGGCTTTATTATTTAGAGTGTGGGTAAAGTTTTTGAACAAGGCTAGGTTCTCTCCAGTGTGAAAGTATAGGACACTGGCTTCCCGGACACACAAATTGCAGAAAAGAGAGGTGTGTAGGAAGAGCATTCAAGGTGTAAGTTACTGTAGCAAACACTGTGTGCATGTAGTCCTGTGTGGTGCAGCCATCTGTCAGGATGACCCATGGAGGGGATCACTACTCCCTGAATGTCTGCAATAGTGGCTGTTGGGTCAGTCAGGTACAATGATATGGCTCGTCTCTGTTTACGTCACACATGCATTGCCGAGTATGAAACTTGAATCATTAGCATGTCTCATGATGTCAAACCTACCCACCAAGTTTCATGCCTCTTGGTGGATTTTTTTTTTTTGGGTGCTGCTATTTGTGCAACAGTTGTTTGGATGGTGAGTGTACAAAGGCAGCAGAAGGCTCCTTGGTATGGTCATGTTTCTCAATGCTCAGTTCGGTGAGCAGTTAGCATATGACTGTGATGAACTGAGGCAGCTGATGCCCAAAGAACTGTGTGAGGATGGAAGGGTTTGCAGCAGAGTGCAGCACTCAAATTAGTCCAAGTTAATATAATATAATGGAACACTTTACTCTGCAGTGTGACTCACCAGAGACTGGGCTGGGATCTGTACTCAGGCCAGCCACATTAAAACACATAGACACATGTGTATGGGTTTAATAAATAGAGGTTCAGTCAGTCATGAAGCACTGTTCATACATACAATGATGCTGAGGTGGCAGAAATATGGCATCAGTGTTACACACAAGACGTTATGATGAACACATTCAGCTGACACACTTAACAGAGCCTACTTACCAGAATGGGACACTCATAGGTTCAGTTGAGGCTGAAGTCTGTAGGTAGGTCATATAGCATGCATAGCTGCAGGACGAAACGGGAGTGAAGGGAAAAACAGGGTTTTTTATAGACCCCGCCTCCCCAGGGCCAGTTTGTGGGCTATTACTCAGCCAGTCATTAAAATTTTTACCAAGCATTTTATTATGATCAACATGAGACCTCCAGTGTTCCCCTGAAAAATCAGGATCTCACCATCGTACTTAAACTATACTACACTATACATGCAGTACACTTCACATTCATTACACTACCTTACACTATACCACACATACATTTCACTACACTATACATACAGTGCACTACATTACTGCATATATCACAGTACACATATATTACACTACACATATACACACTACACTATACATACAGTAAACTACATTACTGCATACATCACAGTACACATATATTACACTACACATACAGTATACACACTACACTATACATACAGTGCACTACATTACTGCATACATCACAGTACACATATATTACACTACACTAGCTTACACTATACTACACATACACTATACACTACATACATTACACTGTATATACACTACACCAACACTACACTACCTTACACTATACTACACATACATTTCACTACACATATACGCACTACACTATACATACACCACACTACATTACTGCATTACTGCATCACAGTACACATATATTAAACTACACCACCTTACACTATACTACACATACACTATACACCATACCCCACATACAGTACACTTCACATTCATTACACTACCTTACACTATACTACACATACATTACACTACACATATACGCACTACACTATACATACACCACACTACATTACTGCATACATCACAGTACACATATATTACACTACACTACCTTACACTATACCACACATACAATATACACTATACCACACATACATTACACCACATATACACTGCACTTCACATTCTTTACACTAAACATACACACACTACACTATACATACATTATATTTCGCATACACTACAGTAGACATACACTACAACACACTACACTAGCTTACACTATAGTACACATGCATTACACTACCGTACATATACACTACATCAACACTACAGTGCCTTACACAATACTACACATACACACATTACACTATACATACATTACACATACACTACATTCCACGTAGAGAGTTTGTTTTTGGTTACTCAGATATACTTTAGTATGGGGATTGTATGTACAGTATGTAATACTGTTTATGTCGCAGATTGTATAGGAAAATAAGTTTATCACATTGTATAGGTAAAGAAGTTTACAGGACAATTGTTGTTTGTGTCTTTTTCCAGTTTAATAAACAAAACGTTAAACAAATAATAATGGAACGCATGTTAAAAAATACAGGACCCCCTAACTAACTTCTTGGACCCCCTGAAAGCCTAAAAATTCTGGGGGTCCCTGAAAACAAATTTATTATGACACTATGCTAGTCAGATATTGACACTCAAATACACGGTCTGCCTCTGGGTGGGACTGTAGCACCAGTCTGCCTCAGGGTGGCACTGTAGTACCGGCCTGCCTCAGGGTGGCACTGTAGTACCAGTCTGCCTTAGCGTGGCACTATAGCACACTGATTCACTCAGTTGTTTCCCCAGATAACAGTCACTATTCCCAGCCTACCTCTGAAACACTTCACTACAAGTTATACTATATCTGTAAATCTGACAACTTGACCTGTTTCCCAAGAGACTAGTGGAAAGACTGATCAACTACTGATTTCTTACACTGAAGGGTCAGGAGGGGACCATGAGCGAGATCTCAGTTAATGTATGAAATGACCTACCAAACTAGAAAACAGCACTTCCAGAATAAGAACTGTTAAATCAAACGTTGTGTTGTTAAATGATCAGCACTGTTAAGGCTAGTAAATTAGCCGCCAGCCTACGGTAAATGAACATAGGCTGTCAGACTTCTGAACGAGATCTGAAGCTGTGAACCCTTCACCGATACCATTTCACACTGACACTTATTATTAGCATACATATCCTCATTGTCAAAACTACAGTCGGATTCCCCAGAGGGAATCAACAGACAGGAATGAAGCTTGGTGGGTAGGTTTGACATCAAGAGACATGCCAATGATTCACGTTTCGCGCTCGGTCATGTCTGTGACGTAAGCAAGGTCATCTTCAGTGACGAGTCCCGCTTTAGTCTTGGTGGAGACGACCAACGAATCCGTGTGTGGAGGCACCATGCTCAGCATCAAGATGGACAGTTTGTCACACGTCTAGAAGGCCTGGTGTCCCTCCACCTCGACCCCTACTGCACCATCTGCAGGGACTGTGTGAGGATATTCAAGCTGCATGGGATGGATTATCACAGGACACCATCAGGAACCTCTACAGCTTCATGTCTGGCGTGTTGGGTTAGCAAACACGGCGGCCCGACGCCATACTGAGAGACAGACTTCTATATGTGTAGCTCAATAAATATTGATCACATCAGTCTAAATTTATCATCAGTTATTGATCCTGGTCACCTTTATCTTCCTTCCCAACACCACCACACTCCAACACCTCTTTCTGGGTGCAGCTATTCTTTTGATGTGACCATCTGAGAGACCAGTGGTGTAAAACCAACAGCACTGGCCTACACGGATGTGGTCAGATGGTTATCACATGTGAGCAACTGTAGTGGTACTGGCCTAACTCCTTGACAAGCATCCTGTGGCTTGGTTATTCAGCTGCTCACCTTTAACCTATTATGATACATTTCTATCCAGAGGTCTCTTTTCAGGATGACTGTGTCCCACATCCACAGGTCATGACAGGTCAGTAAATGGTGTAGTCAGTATGGAAATGGTGTAAATCACATGATTTTGCCTTCACAGTCACCAGCTCTCAGTTCAGTTGAACAAGTATAGCAGATTATGGACCAACATGTTACACAGTGCTCTCCACCACCATCATCTAAATATCAGCTGATGGAGTACGCCTTGTGTGACGAATGCGTAATGGTGTAGGTACACTGGCACAGTATGATGGTACTTCTTTGGTACTGTCATCACTGGCAACTCATATTAAAGCCAAAGGTGGCCAATTTTGTGGCACATATTGTGGAAAGTGGCCCCTATATTAAAATTCTAGCATGGCCCATAAATTACAGAACAGATCTGGACCACATAATGTAAGTGATTACATACAGTATGTAGCGTTTTTAGTTTGTACAAGTCTCTGTAATCATAACTGGGGTCTTACTAGCATAACAATAAAAGCAGAAGTGCTGCAACAGTAACAGGCTGTGTCTAATATACCAGGCAGTGTAAAACAGCTGACCTGCACTATGCCTGTATTCTCCACCTGCAGAATATGGCGATTAAATCAATCTGCTTTTTAATTTAAATGAATCTGCAGTAGAACTTAGAACAATTGACTGTCCCGGCTACAGATCGTGTACTCCCATAGGACACACTGGTCCCTCTGTCACCTGCTCTTCACCTGTGCGCATGCGTGAACGGACCGTGATGACATCACGAGCCTGTAGGTACACTGTCTGTCAGGCAGCTGAAGCTGTGCTAGCTGTGTGTCTCACACTACAGTGTCCGTGTGGTTAGTTTATGTGTTAATGATGTAAACTCTGTGGTGAATAAGGAATCTGTTCGCTGTAAATATATAATTACAGTCATACTAGCAACGTATGTGGCTTTAAATCAGTCTAAAACTCTCACTGTAGTACGTTAGCACATTCGCTAGCACGTAGTAACTACTACTACTTGTTTGAGGTTAGCCGGTTAGCTAGCGAGTTATTTCGAGATTAGCGCGTGAGCTCGCGGTTAGCATATTGGCTAGTTAGCGCTTAGGTTTGTGCTTAGCTGCTTGCTAGGGCGTTGGCTAGCGAGTTTTTCGCGGTTAGTGCGCCGGTTCACGTTGGGTAGTCCGTACCTTAGTTCGCGGTTAGCTGGTTAGGCCGTTGGCTAGCGAGTTTTTCGAGGTTAGTGCGTTAGTTAGGTCGTTAGCGACTCGGCTCAGGCTGGACCCAGTACCCTGCAGCTAGTACATTAGCTCGTAGTTAGCACTACAGCTCAGGGAGGGGATCTTCATTTCAGAGGTGTGGGGGTTATTGAGCTGCTGTGTGTGTTTGCATCCTAACTGTCTGTCTGAACTTTTCTGAAGTCTTAAATACTGTACTTTTATGATGCTTATTACTTGGAAAACTGAAAATGAAGTAATTGTTGCATTAATGTACTCTTATGAACACGATACATGCGAAAACTGTTAAGCCACTGTTCAGTATTGACCCTGGTGAGGACACTGAAGTGCTGCCAGTCAACAGAAGTTGTTTTATTACTTGAATCCATTTCTACCATATGCTATTATCTTTTAAATGTCCACATCATGTGATATAATAGCTAAAAATACAAATTAACACAATTGGTTGGTTCCAAAACAGTGGGACAGTATATAAAATAATGTGAAATAAAATGTAAAATTGATAGACAACAAATCAAAACAGAGCTGTGATTGGTAGATCCACGTTGACCTGACTTCTGAGCTACAGCAGAACGAGTACATTTATTTACTTTAGTCATCTTCATGTTTTTTTCTAAATCTACTGTAGGGTCAGTGTAAAGAACACAACACAGGGAAAAACCAGCGCTCTAGTCAACAACTCCTTACTCAACACCCCGGCAGTAGAGAACCACCACTCTAGCACTAGCTGAAACAGCTGGGAAGCAGGCAGGTCAACCGTAACTATGCAATCTCCATTGCCGGTAGGCACCAAACCTCACCCACTAACTTGGCAGCCAAGCACAGCATGACACAAGCAACACATAAACACTACATCATCCAGAAGCACAACTATTTACATGATCGAAATACCTCTACTGTGCTTCCATGAGACAAAAGAGGGAAAGCTTGCAGGCAGAATGCATTACAATAAGAAGTGTGTTTGTGTACCAACACATTGGCATTTTTAAGGGCCACGAATACATACCATGGTTACCTCCAGCAAGTAGTTTTTGTTTAAGTTATAACTGGGTTATTGTTTTCAGTGGTTGTGGTTACTTGGTTAAAGCAATCATAAATGGCACAAACCATAGAAGTCTGAGAGCATTTTATAGAACTCCCTTTATAGAACTTTGCTTCCTGTCCTCCATCTGCCGTTCACACCTCAGAGACACAGCGACCTATTAGTTTGTGCTGTGTCAAACCGGACAGGAGACATTAACTCTTAGCAGCATGAATCAACTTGAATTCAGCTTGGTACTAATAATAATTCTATTACACTGTAAAATGCAGAACGTAAGAAAAGCACAAGCCTGTCAGTTAAACATGTAGTGTGCAGAGAACTTACATTACATGGAATAAGAAGAACACAAAATGCTGCAAAATAAAAAAAACTATTAAAATAATAACATATTAAAAGCTTTTGCATTCATCACAAGTTTTGCAGATTGCACCCAGATTGTCTTTTGTTTTGTCTCATATATTCAGGATTAAATCATTTTGCAATATCAAAATTTAAAACTGCAATGATGAATGTCATCTTAAAACACACTTTAATCGTTTAGCCTTCAGCAGCTGGTGAACTGTTGACTTGTTTACAGAGGACTGCTGTAATGTATGTGTGTGGGTGTGGTGAACAAAGGGTGAGGATCTATGACTTTGAGTTTAAAGCAGTTTGGTTTTAAATACGTTATACACACTCATCGTCATATGATCAGCTGCACCCAGAAGGAAGTGTGGGATTGCAGTGTTATTGGGAAGGAAGATAAACGTTACCAGGATCTAAAAGTGATGATTAATTTAGACTGATTGAGTTGTAAAAGGTTCCTAATGGTGTCCTGTGATAATCCATCCCATACAGCTTGAATATTCTCACACAGTTCCTGCAGATAATGCGGTAGGGGTGGAGGTGGAGTGACACCAGGCCTTCTGGATGTGTGACGCTGACCACGTTACCTTCACACACAGTTTCTTTGGTCATCTCCACCAAGACCAAAGCGGGACTCGTCACTGAAGTTGACCCTCTGTCATTCTGAGTCACTCCATGACAGTCTGGCACGACATGTTGACGTGATGTTAAGGACAGTAACGGGCTGTGGACATGTAAGGCCACATAAGGCCCGTCTTTGCTCACAGATGTGCGGCTGAGTGTGAAACTCAAATCATTTGCATGTCTCACAATGTCAAACTTATCCACCAAGTTTCATTCCTGTGGGTTGATTCCTTCTGGGCATGGTTATTCTTTTTGATGGTGAGTGTACCTACCCTGGCCGTTCACTGTGCACTGTACAGGGTCACTTCATTTAGAGCTACATGTACTTTAGGTCCAGGTTTTTGTGAGACACAGAGCATCAAAATCATGATTAGTAATAAGTTAATTTACTAAGACAGCCTTAGATGTAAGGGATCTTGTGTTAAGCAGTTAAGTCCCAGTTTTAAAGTAGGTGACATTGCGAACTGGTTAAACTGGTCTGATATTCTTTGAATTCAGTGGAAATAAGTAGAAAAAAAAACGTCCTACTAATCTAAAATCTCTTGATTCTGGTAACAGACTGGGTGGAGCCTATGTGGTGTCTCCTAGTGTGTGTGGTCCGTCCAGGTGGGCCAGATGGAAATGGGAGGGTGTCTGAGCCAGAATAAATGTCAAAGTCCCAGATACAGCCAGCATGTTGTAGTCACCTTCTGGTCCAGATTAAGGCGGTTTGTTTTTGGCTGACACATGGCCCTAACCGTGATGTGTTCGTGTGGCCAACATCTAGTAACTGGTCAGCTCAAATGGTGTCAGTTTATGCAGCAAGTGGACCAGATGAAAATGGAGAATTTTGCTGTCCAGGGAAGGATGGCTATTAGTCTGTACTGTTGAGTAAACTAAATTAAATAAGTAAATAATTTAGGCATTATGTTTAGCTCAGACATCACGATAAACTGACGAATCAGGTTTGTATAGCATGAATGAAAATGCTGTTGGAAGTTCATGTGATCGTGACAAACCACAAACAAATGTAGTTCACAGAAAACAATTCTCAGGTACCTCAGTGGTAGTAAATAGGCTGTTTGCAGTCATGTGACTTTGTGCAAAATAGAACAGGAAGTGAATAGAAGAGCGGACGAAATGACGAAAGTTGAGCCTGCAGGCCTCTGTGCTACTTTAGATATTATGAGAGAAAGATTAAAACATACAGTCACAAAATATGTTGGACGTGATGCGTGATCCACCAAACTGATAGGTGAGCTGCTATGGAGGCCATCACCAGTGCACACGCACAGACGAACCGCAGAGTAGCCTACAGTACTCTGGTTCTCACGACTGCACAAAGCTGAAGTCAACTTCTTGTTCTGCAGTTTTTGTTTTTCACCTTAAATTGAGCAGCAGTTACGTTCTGGTGCACATTCTGTTTACGGTGGAATGGGAACATGTACAGCAGAAGCTGGAGAATAGGAAGCTAACTTCAGGTTCAGGTCAATTTCTTGCATTTTCCCATCATGATCAACAATTTTTGATACTGGATAAAAGCCCCTGTGCTTACTTGGTTAGAGCAATCACCAACGGCACAGACCATAGAAGTCTGAGAGTATTTAATAGAGCTCCCTTTATAGAACATCACTTCCTATCCTCCATCTGCAGTTCACACCACAGAGTCACAGTGACCTATTAGTTTGTGCTGTGTCAAAGCGGACAGGAGACATTAACTTTCAGCAGCATGAATCAACTTGTATTGAACTTGGTACTAATAATAATTCTGTTACACTGTAAAATGCAGAATGTAAGAAAAGCACGAGTCAGTCCGTTAAACATGTAGTGTGCAGAGAACATACATTACCACCACCCATTCACCCTCCAGCACTTTAGCTGCACTCATTCAGCCTCCAGCACTTTAGCTGCACTCATTCAGCCTCCAGCATTTTAGCTCCACCCATTCAGCCTACAGGAGTTAAAGCCCACCTGCTCGCCCTACAGCAGTTTAGCTCCACCCATTCAGCCTACAGGAGTTAAAGCCCACCTGCTCGCCCTACAGCAGTTTAGCTCCACCCATTCACCCTCCAGCACTTTAGCTCCACCCATTCAGTCTATAGCAGTTAAAGCCCACCTGCTCACCCTACAGCAGTTTAGCTCCACCCATTCCCCCCTACAGCAGTTTAGCTCCACCCACTCCCTGTACAGCAGTTTAAACTCACCTGCTCACCCTACAGCAGTTTAGCTCCACCCATTCCCCCTACAGCAGTTTAGCTCCACCCACTCACCCTACAGCAGTTTAAGCCCACCTGCTCACCCTACAGCAGTTTAGCTCCACCCATTCCCCCTACAGCAGTTTAGCTCCACCCATTCCCTCTATAGCACTTTAGATCCACCCATTCAACCTACAGCAAATTAAAACCACTCGCTCACCCTACAGCAGTTTAGCTCCACCCATTCCCCCATACAGCAGTTTAGCTCCACCCATTCCCTCTGTAGAACTTTAGATCCACCCATACAACCTACAGCAAATTAAAACCGCTCGCTCACCCTGCAGCAGTTTAGCTCCACCCATTCCCCCATACAGCAGTTTAGCTCCACCCATTCCCTCTATAGAACTTTAGATCCACCCATACAACCTACAGCAAATTAAAACCGCTCGCTCACCCTACAGCAGTTTAGCTCCAGTCCATTCGGTATATGTACCGGTAATAAGAACATATTTTGCTGTTTAAAAGCTTTTACATTTCTTAGTATATACTGTGGAATGTTATTTAAACAGTTTTTGTCCTATTGTCCCAATTGAATGAAATTCTTGCTGAGATGTATGTCTGCTACAGTTTCCCTGTTGATCCAGTAATAGTGATAATAGGGTAAACTCAGGTCATCTTTAGGTTCTCTTAATAATACAGAGTCAAGACAAAGTAATGTATGAAGTGTATGATCCAAATAAAATGATTAAATGGAAATCAAGTTTAATAAAGTTAACATGTGAAATAAAGTTCTAATAATTTCACATCTAGAACCAACTTTAATAAAATAATGACTTTATTTATTTATAATATACATTATTAACAGCAATGTTTATAAAGTTATAATAAAATGAAATGTCCAGTATGAAGTTCTAATGAAAGTAATTAATACCCAAAAACCTAATTTTTTAAAAATGTTTTCAAGGCACATGACTAAAATGACTGTAAACAGTACATGACTTAATATTTAATAAATTCTTGTTGATTCCAAAATACAAGATACTTGCAAATATATTTTGGTATCTACATTTTACTAAGTATTTCATTTGTGTTTATGCATGTGTGCAGACAAATACACTGTCGAGTCACATTATTATGACCACTTCCTACTTTCGACGGCGGCACATGCTTTCCTTAATGAGCACATAGCTTATAAAGAAAGGCACGTTCTCGTGGCGTTCTCTGGGCCCACTCATCCATGTGGAAGGTACTCGACTTGGGCATGAACCCATCCTTGCAGATCATGTACACCCATACATGCTGATTGCCTTCCCTGGGGCGGATGGGATCTTCCAGCAAAACAATCCCAACATGTCACAAGGCTAGAAATGTCCGACTGGAAGAGCATGACCAAGACTTTCAAGTACTACCATGACCCCCTGATACCCCGGACTTGAATCCAATTGAGCATCTGTGGGACCACCTCCATCATCATATTCACTATGTGGATCCTCCCCCATGCTTCCTCCAGCAGCTGTAGAATGCACTGCAGTCAGCATGACTGCAAATACCTGTGACAGCCTACCTGGTGGTCATAATAATGTGACTGGACTGTGTATTTTTAAATGTACATATAAAAACTGAAAGGAAGAAGCAGTTTCAGAGAAAAATGTACTTTAATTTAAAGAGATGGCAAAAAGAGGACACTGAATATAAAAGAAGCTTTATTACATTGCTGAGAGACCACTGTACTGCTATGGTGATATAATGGCGAGATTTATAGAGAGATAAATTTAAACCCTTGACTGAGTTCAGGTTTATCTTTCCGCATGCTGACGATCAATAATCTTCATCATCCGCTGCACCCATTTCAGCTTTGGATCTGTGCAGACACGAGTCTTTATGGTGGTAACACTGCAGTGAAGATGAGTGTGAGTGTTTTAGACTAATAGATCTGATAGATAATCATATAAAACGTGTCTGATACAATTAAAAGTTCAGTTAAAGTTTATAATGTTAAAGTTTACAGTAGATCAAAGTGATAATAAGAGTAAACAGAAAATGATGGTAACTATGTTAGAAAACTTTGGTCCCACTGTCGGAGTAATGAAGGATGAGGGTAAACTTACATCACTCCGGGGTTTGTGCAGGCCTCTCTTGTTATCTTGTACTCAACAATCCTAGCCAGTGGGATTGGATTGGTATAAAAACTGAAGCAGCATTCATCTGGGGAATTTACATCTGTGTAAAAAGAATAAATTAGAACCATAAGCTTTACATATCATCACTGTCCAAAGAAAAACAGGTATCTCCAAAATGGCAACTTCATAGGGGAGGCCAAAAACCTCATTTAATTTGAATGGAAGTCAATGGAACCAGACGTTCTTCCAAGCAAGCAAGTTTTGGGCCATTTCTGTTGGTCCATTCCGTTTTTACACACTGAGTGAATAGCAGGTCATGTGATCAAATGAGGCATGAAAGTAAAAATCAACAAAAATGGAGATAATGGAGAGTACACATAATTAATCTAAATATTAGCATGTACTAAAGTATGAAGCAGTGATATAGTGCACTTGAAAGAGTTTATCACTATGATGGAGCTACAACAGGTGTGAAATTCTCTAATTTGATATTCAACATACGGGTACAGTACAGCGAGAGGAAATAAATAAATGTATTAATTTTCAGTTCATGTTGGATTAGTTGGAATAGTGATTTCAGCATCAGTTAAACATGTAACAGTTTCACTATGAATAAAAAGGCACAGTCGTTCACAAAAACAGGCAATAAGATGTGGTTTGAAAGAGCAAAAACCTGAGTGTGAACCTCAACTTACTGTTTCCCTCCACACAGGACTGAAGGTAGAGGATGATGAGCAGACCCAGGAGCAGAGAACGAGGACAGATGGTCATGGCTGCAGCTTCAGCTCTAGGAGATGATGATCAGTCAGAGCTGAGTGTAAATGGGACAAGTTTAATCTTGGTCTTTGTACATGTCAATAACAGGTGGGATGGGGGTTGGGGGAGAAGACAAGGTGGGTCAAAAAATCAAGCAAACAGGAAACTCTTCTGTGGTTATCACCCAAAGCGAGGTACGAAAAGCTGTCTGGTTAGCACTAGTCATTATACCGAAACCACTCAGAGCATGCCTGCAGTGTGTCAGGTAATTGATTGCTATCTGTCTAATACAGTGCTAATAAAATTGTAAATTTGGTTTCTGTGGGGAAAGAGTGCACCATCTTTCAGCTGGGGTGCTCCAAGCTGGCTTCCAAAAGGCTTCCATTAGAGCTGAGAGCAATCCTTCGGTCAGTAGCACAAATCACAGCAACTGCCTGCAAAAGACAACATCGGGGATAAATGTGTTGCGCAAGCTGTGTGAAAGCATGCTAGTTACAAGAGCCAGACATTCTGACACGACATCAGGCGCTGGCCCCCAACCCAGGTCTTGAAGAATAATGTACCTGGAGTACTCCCGAAAATTCCAGTACCCTGGAATACATCAGTGTACATGGAGTACCCTGTAATATTTGGATTTACCTTGAGTACGCATGAACATTAAGTGTACTTGTCATAACCTGGACAAATTTGGTGTACCTGGAACCCACCGGCATATTTTGGTGTACTTGAATTTTCACTGATCATGAGTGCCCCTGATTATTTAAGTGAAACTGAAGTACCTTTAAATATTTAGTATTACCTGAAGTACCTCTGAATATTTTTGTGTATTTGTAGTACCTTGTACAGTTTTGGTGTCTAGAGTATTTATGCAGTTTGAAGTGTACCTGGAATACCCCTAAATATTTAAGGTGTGACTCTTGTACCTGTTTGTGTACCTGTGGTCCCCTAAAAAATTGTGGTGTACCTCTTTACCCCTGAAATGTTTTGGTGTACCTGGACTGCCCTGGTCAGTTTTGGTGTACCTGGAATGCCCCGGAATATTTAGTTATACCTGTCATACCCTGGAATATTAGTATTTAGCACAGTGAGGTGGGAATGTAGACTTTTGAGGCTGGGAGCAAACAGTCTAACAGTCTCGAACAGTCTAACTGTCTGCGGAGCCAACGCTCATACTGCCGTGACGAGAGTGACGAAGCGAGTGACGAAGCTGGTCTGGTCTAACAGCAAACCTGCCGTTAGCTCATGGTTTTAATGTGAATTAGCATGTCGGAAAGGTTCCCCAGAAGTGGGCCATTACATGTGTATAATTATATGACCTCTCAGTTAGCTGATGATACCTAGCTGGCTTTGTTTGGAGGGTAATGAAGCATACTCTTATTCAGTCTGGTACCAAAAATTCTCCCAGACAAGTATTCCCATTTGAAGATCTCACTTTTATTTATTTATTTATTTTTGGCAAAGCTCTCTAAAGTCAATACCGATTATCTACAAGTGTTAAGTGATCAATCTCTGCTTCTAGATTTATGTTTAGGGTTAGTGTTACAGTCAGGGTACCTTTTAGGTGAATAGGTTTTAAGGTAGGTCTGAAGTAGGACAACTGGAACAGCTACTATGTAACACTAGTGAACTTACTTCACTGCCTTATTTCTCAAACAGGACTGTGTTTAGTAATCATGCTCACTACAAAAAAGAAATGACACATAGACGTCACATGGATTACATTCTTTTCACTGTAGGATGTGCTCCACTGCCCATGGTAACTACGAGAGAATAAATTGATATTTCCGTCTGAAATCTTAATAGTAAAATGTAGTTTAAAATCAGTTTGAAATAATTTTAATAAGCTAGCATGTAGAAATACAAACCAAAAGTGCAATGTATATATTTTATAACTTTATTGTAGATAAAAGTGTGAATGTCTGAGACAAACATCTACAGCAAATACTGTATGATGGTAATGTTTGACAGTTTTACAGACTCCAAACTAATCACTGTAAATGTAAATGAAGGAGGCTGTAAATGAAGGAAGCATTGTATTTGTCCGGAATGATTTACAGAGCTGTAGATTCTAGAGTGAAAATGTAGATCATCAAGATTCAATGTGGTTCTAAAACTTCCATCTTCAGAAAGTGATATTCAGACAAAACAGAACCATGTAAGTAAATGATTTATTGTTTAATAAACTGATTCCACAATTAGAAATACGTCTGGTTTATAATATATATGACTGATTACCTCTGCGTGCGAGTAGATAGATTTGATGTGATAGACTTTAGTACAGACTTCTTTAAATGAATAAAATGTAAAAAGAAATCATGCTGATATAAAATGTACTATAAAAAGACATTATCAATTACAATGACAGAAACTTTATTCCTTCACCCAATCAGAGACGAGTATACTGCTATAGTAATAAAGAGCTGAAAAGAGGAAAGCAGTTAATTTCTCATTAACAGGGAGAAGATTTAAACTCTCGGCTGAGTTTAAGTAGAACTTCCCACAACTCGACGATCAATTCTGTCAATAGCATCCTGGACCCACTTAAAGCTGCGGTCCACACACACATGACCCCTCGGGATGGATAATCTGCATTGAAGAAAAGATGAGTGTGAGAGTTTTAGACTAATAGATCTGATAGATAACCATATAAAACGTGTCTGATACAATTAAAAGTTCAGTTAAAGTTTATAATGTTAAAGTTTACAGTAGATCAAAGTGATAATAAGAGTAAACAGAGAACAGCAGATTAAAGTATTTATATTAAATATAGTTCATCTTACTGCTCTATTAATAAAGGACGGGGGTGAACACTTACATCAGTCCAGGTTTTGGACAGTGGGCTCCTGTTTCTTTGTAACTCCTGATGACATATACTGGGATTGGACTGGTAAAGAAACTGAAACAGCACTCCTCTGGCCCTTTTACATCTGTGTAAAAATAATGATGATAATAAGAAGGACAACAAGAAGTAGCTGATGTAGTAAAGCATGAAGAGGCGATATGGTGAAATGAGCTGTAGATAAAAGTGTACGTCAGTGTCATGAAGCTACAACAGGTACAACTCTTCCTGTCAATACTGTGAATAAAGCTACAGTCTGTTACAGTCTATCAGTCCATACACATACTACTATAGTACATTACACATACACCAATACACTGCACTACAGTCTGAGTGAGGAAATCAATCCAGATATTTATTCTCTGCTCATTTTGGAACAGTAATTTAAACACCAGATCAACTTAAAAACGTGTGCTATTAAAGAGCCAGAGACTCATGAACTTCAACTTACGTTGTCCGTCCACACAGGACTGAAGGTAGAGGATGATCATGAGACCCAGGAGGAGAGAACGAGAACAGGCGCTCATGGCTGCAGTTTCAGCTCCAGGAGGTGAATATCAGTCTGAGAAGGGCCGTAAAAGAGACCGGTTTCATCTTGCTCTCGGTTTTATAAGTGAGTAAGGGGTAGGATGGTGTTTGGGGAGAGGGAAACAGGAAACCCATCTGTGGTTATTACCTGAAGCTAAGCATGAACATTTATTACGGCACTAGTCATGAACCAAAACCAGTCTGAGTACATTTTGCTGTGCATCAGCAGATTATTAATAACCACTGCCTGCCTAAGTGAATACCTGTTCAAGTGAAAATTTGAGAAGCATGGTGAAAACACTCACCCTCTCACAACTATGGTGTCCAAACCTGACTTCAAAAACAAAAATTCTTTGGGCAGAGCACCTTTTTGTTCTGATGTTCAAAAAATGGAAGTCAATCTAGTAGAAACGTGTCCTCCCTCGTGTCTTTCTCTACACAACAATATGTGAACTAACACACCACACTACACTGCATGTGTGGCGCTTTCAACATGTGGTCGTAGTATGATTGTGTTCAAACAGTTTGACCAGACAATGAACAATATGACAATATCACTTTGATACTCATGTGCTGAATTCAGCAACGCAGCAGAAGCAGAAGGGAAAGTCCCTGCAAGCATGCGACGCCAACTGTAGCTTTAGGAGCAATGACCGACCCTTAAACTGTTGAGGACGTGTGGCCCAGCTTGTCCTGTATTTTGGTTTCGGTTTCAGCCGAGAATTTTGTAGCATCATTAGTAGAACCATTAAAGAAGTGCAGCGCTGACTGTCCAACGTGGGTGCTTGGTCCAGAAGCCGCACGAGTCGCTGTGGGAGCTGGAGCCCTGAAAAGCGCCTTGAGAGTTGGATTACCAAGAGTCTCCAGCTTGTTTGCATTTTCCAGTGAGCCCCATGACCACCTTCATCTCTTCTATTGTCACTGCTATTGATGGCTACTCTGTTGATACATGTTGAGGGGACCAACTGAGGGATAATTAACAGATCCAGCAGAAGGTCCTTTTTAATGGTGAATCACTAGTGAGATGGTGTTTAAGAGAGGACAAGGTGGAACAAAAAATCAAATCAACAGGAAACTCGTCTGTGGTTATTGCAGAAGGCGAAGTACAGGCGAAGGCTGATCTGGTTTGTACTAGTCATTAGACGAAAACCACTCAGAGTAGTCTTGCAGTGTCAGCTGGTCTTTAATTGTTGCCTGTCTAAATTAACGCTAGTTCAAATTGTAAATTTAAAACAGAGTTTACTATGTTTCAGCTTGAGTGTCCCAACCAGTCTATCAAACACCTTCCTTTGGAACTAGTTCCAGCCCTTCATCCAGTAGAACAAAGTGCACTGGCTGTCTGCAAAACAATCCTTCAATAACACAGCCTGATAGTAGGTAAGGCCTCAACCCAGGTCAACTACTTGGAAGACTTCTGAACAATTTGGTTGTACCTGGAGTCATCTGGAATAGGTCAGTGTACATGAAATAACCTGGATTTGTTTGATTTACCTGGAACACCGTCTAATAATTATGTGTGCCTGTAGAACCCTGAACAGTTGTTGTGTACCTGGAGTACTCCAGAGTATTTTTGGGTGCTTGGTGTACTCCTAGATATTTTTGGTAAACTCGGTACGCCTAATTTCTAAAGGGTACTACAGGTACACAAAAATATTCCAGGATCCTTCAGGTTCGCCAAAATTCCACTTCAGTTATTCCTAAGTATTAAGGGCTACACCAGGTAAATCAAAATATTCCAGGGTACTCAAAGTATACCAAAATACTCTAGGGTACAACAGATACACCAAAATTGTCATGGTTATGACAAGTATACAAAATATTTTAGTGTAAAAATTCTTGAGGGTGCTATGGGTACGCAAACATATTCCGGGGTACTCCAGGTAAATTAAAGGTTTTCCAGCATTTCTTAGTTACACTTCGTTACTCTGGTGGTACTCCAGGTAAATCAAAAGATTCCAGGAAGAACAAGGTGTACCAAAATTGTACAGGGTACTCCAGGTACACCTTAATATTGCGGGATACACCAGGTACACCAAAATTGTCCATGGTACTACAGGTACACAAAGATATTCTATGGTACTCCAGGTAAATGTGAATATTTCAGGATACACCAGGTGCAACAGAATTGTACAGGGTACTCCAGGTACACCTTAATATTGCGGGATACACCAGGTACACTAAAATTCTCAGTGGTACTACAGGTACACTAACATATTCCGGGTTATTCCTGGTCAAACTAAATTTTCCAGGGTACTTCAGTTACATCTAATAATTCAGGGGTCCTCAATGTAAATCTACATAGTCCCAGTACACTTACATATACTGGAGCAGTCCAGGTATACCAAAACTGTCTGGAAGAAATGTTTTAAATATTGAATCAGTTGATTTTATTTAAATTATTTTAATAGTTAATCAGTCTTGTAAAAGGTCTCATCAATCATAAAAAGATAAATATAACACATATCAAAGTGATAGTTTTATTTGACAGACGATGATTTATTTTGTGGTGTGGCGTGTCCTGAATTTTGGTTTCGGTTTCAGCCAGAGATTTACACATTGGTACATCACTAGTAAAAACATTAAAGAAGTGCCAAGCCGACTGTGTAAAGTGGATGCCGAGTCCAGAAACCGCATGAGTCGCTGTGGGAACTGGTGACTCAGAGGTCTGCATAGTATCCGAGGGCTGGATTACTAGGGGTTTGTTCTGCGTTGTTGGCAGCTCAGTTGCGTTCTCAGGTGAGCCTCAGGCCACCAGTGACTGTAAATGTATTGTTGATCTTTACTAGAGGTAGAGCTGTGGATAGGTAAAGGTGTGTTACTCTGTTGATGCATGTCATCTGGCATGGTTTCTGATGTACTGTAGATCTAGATCTAGATTTTTGCTGTTTTGCATAAAATGAAAAACCTACTTTTGCAAACTAGTTTTCTTAAACATTTTTCCAGACCCTGTACCTGAATAATTATCAAAAACATGTCCACTTTGTAAAACAATATGGCTGCCATATGCAAATTAAACCTTCAGAAAAAAATACATAATTGTTTTTAAAAAAATGCTTCACTCAAAAATGCTTCATCCAAAAAATTTGAAATTTGAGAATTCAGATTAGGACTAGATTCTGAGGTAGCCTGTCAAGGTGCCTTTACATTAATGGGGTGCGCTAAGCATGATACATAGGTATTAGTCAGCAACTGTATGTCAAATTAAGCGGCAGTTTTGCAGGCATCGTCTTTGATACACATTATAAGTAAATTTCTAATGATGATTTGATACATCAAATTTATGACCAGTCAGCTTTTAGTAGGCATTCAAAAGGCTTAACATTAACCAATCATCATGAAACTTAAACGGTGTTTCTATGTAGTTACTTTCTAATATCCATTAATGTTTCGTATGATTTTATGTAGTACTGCATTCCAACAACTTTGCAATTTGCAGTCAGTTTAAAAAATGAAAAACCTGACATTTTTACTCATTAAATTCTCCATCTGTCAATCAACCATTGTGGCAATGGCATTTCTAACTTAATTTGCTATAGTTCAGCAGCAGTTAACCTGGCCATTTCAAAATTGCACTACTTATTTAGTATTTTAAATTATTATTTGAAGGTCAAAAGGTCAGTCAGAACAAAACTTCAACCTACACATTTGTTGAAGGCCTCAGATCCTTATTCATAACATTTGGTGACCATTTGACAAATTCGTAAAGATCCATTGTGCCTTATTATATGGCATGCATATCAAATGGGTAAACGATGAGAACAACTTTCCAAATCGTATATCTATGTACCAAACTTTACCTGCATGTCCCTGAGGGCCCAGTCAAAATAGTATTCGCTAACTACTGTGGTTAGCAAATGGTTGGCGTATGGCAACCGGTTAACTGTGGTTGGCGTAGCTCAGCGAGATAACAGCACTACCTGCCACGGAGCTGCCACCACATGTGGGAGACTGGGGTTCAATTCCCACTTGGGGCTATATTCCTAGCATTGCAAAGTGACATTTCTGGGTGCAGAAGGTGTTTATGATAAGATTTGTAAAATTCCAAAGTGAAATATTAACGCTGTTAATTTTTGGAAGTTTCTTTTATCTTGTTATTATCTCAATCAAAAGGATGCTTACTGATGATGCCACTCATCCAATGTGAGTAGGCAGCCCTAGTTTGTAGTGTAAATGATGCAGGTTTAGTCTAGTTCCTTTTCTTTGTGAATAACTAATGAGATGGTGTTTAAGGGAGAGGACAATGCGTATCAAAAATCAAGCAAACAGGAAACTCTGCTGTGGTTAATGCAGAAAGCGAAGTATGAACAGCTATCTGGTTTGCACTAGTCATTAGATCAAAACCACTCTGAAAAAAAGTTATGCCTTGTTGTGTGTCAAGTAATTAATTGTTGTCTGGCTAAATCAAGGCACATTTGGTCATTTGGTCTTATTGAATATACCACAGCATTGTAAAAAAGAGTTCACCATGTTTTAACTGGTGTGTCCCAACCAGTGTACCAAAAAGCTTCCTTTACAACCAAGAGGAATCCTTCAGTCAGTAGCACAAAGCACACTGGCTGTCTGCAGATTACGATGTGCAGGCTGTGAGAGCATGCTAGTTACTAGACCCAGACATTCTAGCAGTAGATAAGGCAGTGGTTGTCAACCCAGGTCTTAAACAATGAAGTACCCGGAGGACTTCTGAACAGTTTGGATTTACCTGGAGTACTCCTGAATATTTAGGGTTACATGGATTACCCCTATTTTTGTATACCTGTAATTCCCCTGGACAATTCCATTCCCCTGGAGTACCCAGAAATATTTTCATATGCCTGTAGTACCATATGTAATTTTGGTGTACTTGGAGTACTCTAGATTATTTTGGTGTACCTTGAGTATGCTGGAATATTTTGATGTGCTAGGAGTACCCCAGAATATGAATGCAGGAGCTGTAGTTCTCTGGAATATGTAGTTGCACATGGAGTACCCTAGAATATGTGTATTAGAAGTTTTCTGGGCCATTCTAATGTAGCTATAGAACACTCTAGTGTACCTGTATGCCACCCTAATGTCATAAAGCCAGTGAGAGAATTAGTCTTCCTAAAAGAGCTCTAGTTTGTAATTAAGTTAAAAGTAAAATGAATTCTATCTTAGACTGGCTAACCTAATGGGAATAGCTAGCTCCATTGTAGTTCCAGTTCACATAGAAGTGTGCCGTAATTATGCTCAGAGCCACCGATCTCAGATTATGACGTATGCATGTCACAGCGAATTACAGTCCTGTCACAGTAACATGTGCCCTGCTATCCTGTCCTGTCCGAAACCTTTGTGTTTCTGAAAGCAGAGTTTGGATCAGCAGACTTCTTATTAAAGTCAGTTTGTAATATGTTCTTAAATCAACCTTATTAAAATACAAAGCAGAGGTGTCATTTAACATGCGTATTGCTTTATTGGAGATACATGAGATTTTACAGATTCCAAACTGAGGCAAAACTGTAACTGAAGAAATGTTACATTCGTCCAGAATAATGACCAGAACTGTAGATACTAAACCAAGTGAAATTCAGAACATCAAGAATGAAATTCTAAAGCTTCACTTTTAAAAAGTGACATTCATTTCTTTAATACATTCTTGTTGATTGTGCAGTTTAAAAAAATATTGAATAAACAAAATTTAAAATGTTTAGCGTACATGTTTCAGGTTTTTGTAAAAATATGAAAAGAAAGAAAGCATGCTGGTGGAAAATACAAAATGTACACGGAATGCATACATTTATAGATTACATAAAATCAAGAACAATATCTAAGGCTGACACGAGTATGATTAATAAACAGAATAGCTTTATTCCTTCACCCAATCAGAGACGAGTATACTGCTGTAGTAATAAAGAGCTGGAGAGAGGAACGGAGTTCATTAACAGAGATTTAAACACTCGGCCGAACTGTTCAGTCCGAACCTTCAAAAGTTCGACGATCAATTATGTTCATGGCTCGCTGCACCCACCTAGAGCTGGGGTCCATACACACAGGACCCTTCTTGCTGTAAAATCTGCAGCGAAGAAAAGATGAGTGTGAGTGTTTTAGACAAATAGATCTGATAGAGAATCATATAAAACGTGTCTGATACAATTAAAAGTTCAGTTAAAGTTTATAATGTTAAAGTTTACAGTAGATCAAAGTGGTAATAAGAGTAAACAGAGAACAGCAGATTAAAGTATTTATATTAATATAGTTCATCTTACTGCTCTATTAATAAAGGGGGGGGCAGAACACTTACACCACTCCGGGATGTGTACAGTCAACTCCCGTTCTTTTGTACCGACTAATCTCAGCTACAGGGATTGGACTGGTAAAGAATCTGAAACAGCACTCCTCTGGAGTTAGTCCATCTGTGTGAGAAAATAATAATGATGATGATGATAAACTGGAGAAGGATGTAGTAAAGTGATGTTGATAGATGATACTGTGAATAGTGGATGTAAGTGTTAGTCAGTGTAATGAAGCTACAGCAGGTGTGGTTCTCTAACTTTACTCCTCCTGTTAATACTGTGAACAACACTGTAGTGTTACAGTCTATCAGCTCATACACATACAGATACACTACACTATAAAGACATTGCACTACTCTACACTACACCAAAGTGAAGAAGTAAACATCTGCCACGTATGTGTACTCTGATCATGTCGGTAATTTGAGCAGCAGTGCATATAGTCAGTAACTGAAGCATGAAGTTTGACTTACTGTATCCCTCCACACAGGACTGAAGGTAGAGGATCATCAGCAGACCCAGGAGGAGAGAACGAGGACAGACACTCATGACTACAGCTTCAGCTCCAGGAGGTGATGATCAGACTGAGCAGGGCTGGAAGTGAGACAGATCTCATCATGCTCTCAGTTTTATAGGTGAGTAAGGGGTGGGACCGTGTTTGGGGAGAGGGGGCAAGGTGAATCAGAAAACCCTGTTTCCACAGGAAACCTATCTGTGGTTATTACCTAAAGTAAAACAGCTATCTGGTATTAGTCATGAGTAAAGATGACCAAACTGGTTATCAACCGCCATGATCTGCCTGAAGTGAAACTTTCAGCAGCATGGTAAAGAAGAGTCTTCCATGTGCCCAAACCTCACTAGCATGGGTGCAGCAGCAACTGTTCTTTTGCCAATAGCATCTGTTTGTTCTGGTGTTTATGAAAGAGCGGTCCTTCCAGCAGAATCGTGCAGACACACAACATGGTCTACCGAACCAACGCAGGTTTCAACTGTGCCTTCAGCGTGTGGTGGTAGTATGAGGGGCGACTGATTGTGTTCAGACAGTTTGAGCAGACAGTGAAGAGTAGAAATACCACTGTGGTAGCTGCTACAAAGTGTCTGGCTTATCGAGAGTGAGCTCTGCGTGGTCTCCAGCTTGTTTGCATTCTCCCATACGGCCTCATGGCCCCTGCAGCTGTAATTTTATTACTGGTCTTTAGTTGGTTTAATTAGTTAGCACTTTTGATGGCTAAGAGTGTGCTGCTCTCTTGATGCGTGTCATCTGAAATGGTTTGTGGTGTAGTGTCATGTTTATCAGCAGAGGAGCACAGGCTTCCTTTTGCTTTCTAGTTGTACGCCTGTTCAGGCATTTCCTATGATTCTGTGTCCGCAGGTAAACTATCAACATCACTGCTTTATTGCAAATTCAGCCTCATATTTCCTTTAATGCCCCCAAAGGGGGGGGCTGCTTTCCATCCAGCAGTAGGTTGGACATTGTGCTGTGACAAGGAGGTGTGGTCAAAAGTACAGATACAGCCTTGACAAACCACAGACAAGTGCAGCTCAGAAGAAATTCTGTTACCTCAGTGTCTATAAATTACCCCATCCTGTTTTAAACTGGACAAGACATATATAAGCCCAGTCTAACTTAGAGCAGCGTTATTAGACTCAGCTTATGATTAAATTGAGTTATGGATGATCAAGTAATGATTTTCACTCATCACTGATCTAGCCTGGTCTAATATATTTAATGTGGGCAGGAACCAAATATCCCAGTCAGGTCAAATCAAGTCTCAAGCCTAATTTATATAACAGATGTTGTCACAAAGCTTTTTTGGATATTTGGATATACACATACATGGCCCTCTACATTTACTTGCCATCATATACATGTGCTAGTCATAAAATTAGAATATCATGAAAAAGTTTATTTATTTCAGTAATTCCATTCAAAAAGTTGTATATTATATTCATTCATTACACACATACTGATATATTTCGAGTGTTTATTTCTTTTAATTTTGGTGATTATAACTGACAACTAATAAAAACCCCAAATTCAGTATCTCAGAAAATTAGAACATCACTTAAGTATGAGCATGTACAGCACTCAGTACAGAGTTGGGGCTTCTTTTGCCTGGATTACTGCAAAGATGCAGCGTGCCATGGAGTCGATCAGTCTGTGGCACTGCTCAGGTGTTCTGAGAGCCCTGGTTGCTCTGATAGTGGCCTTCAGCTCTTCTGCATTGTTGGGTCTGGCGTATCGCATCTTCCTCTTCACACTACCCCATAGAAAATCTATGGGGTTAAGGTTAGGTGAGTTTGCTGGCCAATGAAGAACAGGGATACTATGGTCCTTAAACCAGGTACTGGTAGCTTTGGCACTGTGTGCAGGTGCCAAGTCCTGCTGGAAAATGAAATCTGCATCTCCATAAAGATGGTCAGCAGCAGGAAGCATGAAGTGCTCTAAATCTTCCTGCTAGATGGCTGCGTTGACCTTGGACCTCAGAAAACACAGTGGACCAACACCAGCAGCTGACATGGCACCCCAAACCATCACTGACTGTGGAGACTTTACACTGGACCTCAAGCAGCGTGCCTTCGGTGCCTCGCCTCTCTTCCTCCAAATTAAGTTTAGTTAATTAAATTTAGTTAATTAGCTGATTAGAGTGGTACCAGGTGTCTTCAATATTGAACCTTTTCACAATATTCTAATTTTCTGAGATACTGAATTTGGGGTTTTCATTAGTTGTCAGTTATGAAATATATCAATCTGTGTGTAATGAATGAATATAATATACAAGTTTCACTTTTTGAATGGAATTACTGAAATAAATCAACTTTTTCATGATATTCTAATTTTATGACCAGCACCTGTATGTGTGTATATATATATTTATATATATATATATTTATATATATATATATATATATATATGTGTATGCTGGGTGGCTACAGTCCAACCGGATGTTCCAGATTTTCCTCAGGCAGCCGGACTAGTAGATGTCCTCAGGCAGCGGGACTGGTAGATGTCCTGCAGGTCTGGAAGTTTGCTGCCTATGATGGACTCTGCTGTCCTCACCACTCTCTTCAGGGCCTTGCGGTCGTAGGCAGTACAGCTGCCGTACCAGACAGTGATGCAGGCCGTGAGGATGCTCTCTATGGTGCATCTGTAGAAGTTGGTGAGGATGTCAGAAGACCAATCTTCCTGAGCCTTCACAGGAAGAGGAGGCGCTGACGGGTAGATGTCACTACTCTGTTGGCGGGAGTGACCAGGTGAGGTCATCGGTGAGGTGTACCCCGAGGAACCTAATACTGCTGACCCTCTCCACTTCAGCTCCATTGATGTATAAGGGAGAGTGACCACCCCTCTGAAGCTTCCTGTAGTTCACGATCATCTCCTTAGTTCTGCTGATGTTGAGACTGAGGTTGTTGTGGTGGCACCACTCTGACAGGGCACTGACCTCGTCTCTCTAGGCAGTCTCGTCTCCATCTGTGATGAGGCCTAGGATGGTGGTGTCATCAGCAAACTTGAAGATGGTGTTGGATGTGTGTCTGGCTACACAGTCATGTGTAAACAGGGAGTACAAGAGGGGGCTGAGGACACAACCTTGAGGAGCCCCTGTGCTCAGAGTCAGCGTGGAAGAGAAGCGGTGTCCTACTCTCACCACCTGGGGTCTACCTGTCAGGAAGTCCAGAACCCCGTTGCACAGATGAGAGTTCAAACCCAAGTCTGTGAGCTTGGGGATGAGTTTAGCCGGGATGATGGTGTTGAATGCTGAGCTGAAATCTATGAACAGCATTCTCACATCGGTGTTCTTCCTGTCCAAGTGTGAGAGGGCAGAGTGTACTGTCAGTGCGAGAGCGTCATCTGTGGATCTGTTGGAGCAGTAAGCAATTTGGTGAGGGTCCATGGTGCCTGGAAGCGAGGTACAGATGTGGGTTTTGACCAGCCGCTTGAAGCACTTCATAGCTGTTGATGTCAGTGCAACAGGGCGGTAGTCATTCAGTCATTCACTGACTGTCTTAGGGAGAGGTTAAAGATGTCAGTGAAGACCTCAGCCAGCTGGATGGCACATGCTCTGAGCACAAGACTGTGGACGCCACCAGGACCAGGTGCTTTGTAATAAGTGTAAATGATACAGGTTTAATCTAGTTCTTTTTTATTTGTGAATAACTAGTGAGATGGTGTTTAGGGGAGAGGACAAGGTGTATCAAAAATCAAGCAAACAGGAAACTCTTCTGTGGTTAATGCAGAAAGCGAAGTATGAACAGCTATCTGGTTTGCGCTAGTCATTAGACCAAAACCACTCAAAAAAAAAAAAAAGCTATGGCTTGTTGTGTGTCAACAAGTGATTAATTGTTTTCTGTTTAAATCAAGGCTAGTTAAAACTGTACATTTGGTCTACATTGAATATACCACAGCATCGTAAAAAAGAGTTCCCCGTGTTTTAACTGGTGTGTCCCAACCAGGCTACCAAAAAGCTTCCTTTACAACCAAGAGGAATCCTTCAGTCAGTAGCACAAAGCACACTGGCTGTCTGCAGAAACGTTGCACAGGCTGTGAGAGCATGCTAGTTACTAGACCCAGACATTCTAGCAGTAGTCATTCCCCTGGACAATTCCATTTCCCTGGAGTACCCAGAAATATTTTCACATGCCTGTAGTACCATATGTAATTTTGGTGTACTTGGAGTACTCTAGATTATTTTGGTGTACCTTGAGTATGCTGGAATATTTTGATGTACCCCAGAATATGAATGCAGGAGCTCTAGTTCTCTGGAATATGCAGTTGCACCTGGAGTACCCTAGAATATGTGTATCAGCAGTTTTCTGGGCAATTCTAATGTAGCTATAGGACACTCTAGTGTACCTGTATGCCACCCTAATGCCCTAAAGCCAGTGAGAGAATTAGTCTTCCTAAAAGAGCTCTAGTTTGTAATTTAGTTAAAAGTAAAATGAAGGCTATCTTAGACCAGCTAACCCATTGGGACTAGTTAGCTCCTTTGTAGTTCCCGTTCACATAGAAGTGTGCAGTAATTATGCTCAGTGCCACCGATCTCAGATTAAGATGTATGAATGCCACAGCGAATTACAGTCCTGTCGCAGTAGCATGTGCCCTACTATCCATAGGAACCACCTGAGAAATGTTCAGAAATCTATACCACTGTCCGAAACCTTTGTGTTGCTGAAAGCAGACTTTGGATCAGCAGACTTCTTATTAAAATCAGTTTGTTCTTAAATCTACTAGGGGTGTACCCGAATTTTGCCAGTCAAATTGGATTCCCCTGTCCTGGACTATTCGTTTATGTTTCTTCTCCATGTACATTATGTAGTAATCAGTAAATCAATTTGCATACGGTTCAGATCTGATGTCCTCCTCATTTAGAAAGTCAGCGGAGTCACAGGAACATACTTCTGAACTAAAAGAGACGTGGCGTATGTGAACGATCTGAACTGGAGCCTGATTTAATTACAGAATATATCGCCGGCCAACACGTATTTATAGCCTGTCTTTTTTTATTTCACTTCTAACAGCTTCTTCAGTAGGATGACCCTTCGTCTTTCATCTCTCATAAATAAAGAACTGCTAAATAAAACCAGATTAGTCAATATTTTAATTATTTTTAGATTAAAAGAAGAATGGTAGACATAATGACTATGACTATTTGCACACCTGTACAGATGTTCTCTTTCTGTAAATATTCAGGTCATCTGTAAGTTCTATATATAATATTTTTATACATACTTGGTGAAATAAAGAGATTGTGATTCTGATAAATTGTTATTATTGTATTACCCATGCTGAAATAATTATTTCTCGTTAATAGGCCTGCTTTTTAAGTGACTGTACTTATCTTTAAATAAAAATATCTGTAATTTAGGTTCTAAAATAGTGGAATTATAATAAAACAAACGTCTTCTGTCTGTTTTTTTTTTTCACTGCAAACAGCCATTATGTCTAAAACGAAAGTCCACCCATGTTTCTCAGCTTCACAGCTTTACCTTTAACCGCCAGCGCACGTTGTCACTCTGTTTTACGAAAAAAAAGGTCACTGTTGTCAGATGACTTGAAGGTTCTCAGTCGGCCTAAAGGGTGTCCGACTGACGATTTGACTCACTGACTTCTGGAGGGCAGCCCTAAAATCTACCTTATTAAAATACAAAGCAGAGGTGTCATTTAACATGCGTATTGCTTTATTGTAGATACATATTTTACAGCTTGACAGATTCAAAACTGCGGCAAAACTGTAACTGAAGAAATGTTACGGTGGTCCAGAATAATGACCAGAACTGTAAATACTAAACCGAGTGAAATTCAGAACATCAAAAATAAAAATTCTTGATGAAAATAAAGTGACATTCATTTCTTTAATACATTTTTATCTAAGGCTGACAGGAGTATAATTCATAAACAGAATAGCTTTATTCCTTCACCCAATCAGAGACGAGTATACTGCTGTAGTAATAAAGAGCTGGAGAGAGGAACGGAGTTCAGTTCTTATTAATAGAGAAGAGATTTAACCACTCGGCCGAACTGTTCAGTCCGAACCTTCGAAAATTCGACGATCAATTATGTCCATGGCTCGCTGCACCCACCTAGAACTGGGCTTCATACACACACGACCTTTCTTGCTGTAAAATCTGCAGTGTAGAAGAGAGGAGTGTGAGTGTTTTAGACTAATAGATCTGATAGATAATCATATAAAACGTGTCTGATACAATTAAAAGTTCAGTTAAAGTTTATAATGTTAAAGTTTACAGTAGATCAAAGTGATAATAAGAGTAAACAGAGAACAGCAGATTAAAGTATTTATATTAAATATAGTTCATCTTACTGCTCTATTAATAAAGGACGGGGGTGAACACTTACACCACTCCAGGATGTGTACAGTTGGGTCCTGTTTCTTCGTACCGACTAATCTCAGCTACAGGGATTGGTCTGGTATAGAATCTGAAACAGCACTCCTTTGGAGCTAGTCCAGCTGTGTGAGAAAATAATAATGATAATGATAAACTGGAGAGGGATGTAGTAAAGTGATGTTGATAGATGATACTGTGAAGTGAATAGTGGATGTAAGTGTTAGTCAGTGTAATAAAGCTACAGCACTACTACATTACATTACACTACTCTACAAAGACATTACACTACGCCAAAGTGAAGAAGTAAATCTCTGCCCCGTATGTGTACTCTGATCATGTTGGAACAGTAATTTGAGCAGCTGTGAAACATGTAATGAAACTGAGATAATAATGTATGTTATGAAAGAGACAGAAACTGAAGCATGAAGTTCGACTTACTTTGTCCCTCCACACAGGACTGAAGGTAGAGGATCATCAGCAGACCCAGGAGGAGAGAACGAGGACAGACTCTCATGACTACAGCTTCAGCTCCAGGAGGTGATGATCAGTCTGAGCAGGGCTGGAAGTGAGACAGATTTCATCATGCTCTCAGTTTTATAGGTGAGTAATGGGTGGGACGGTGTTTGAGGAGAGGGGGCAACGTGTATCAGAAAAGCCTGTTTCCACAGGAAACCTATCTGTGGTTATTACCTAAAGTAAAAATAGATGTCTGGTATTAGTCATGAGAAAAGATGACCAAAGCTGAGTATAAATATCTCGCTGTGCATCAGCTGGTTATCAACTCCACGATCTGCCTGAAGTGAAACTTTCAGCAGCATGGTGAAGAAGAGTCTACCATGTTCACATCTGAGGTGCCCAAACCTCACTTGTTCTTTGGCCAATAGCATCTGTTTGTTCTGGTGTTATAAAAGGTCCTTCCAGCAGAATCATGTTCCGCCAGTGTTTTTCTCCACACAACATGGTCTACTGAACCAACACGGGTTTCAGCTGTGCCTTCAGTGTGTGGTGGTAGTATGAGGGGCGACTGATTGTGTTCAGACAGTTTGAGCAGACAGTGAACAGTAGAAACCACTTTGACGCTGATGTGCAGCAATACAGCAGAAGCAGAAAGGAAAGTCCCTGCAATCACTCTACACCAACTGGGGAAATGACCAATCCTTATGCTGTTGAGGACGTGTAGCCCAGTGTGTCTTGAACTTTGGTTTCGGTTTCATTGGAGAATTTTGTGGCATCATTAGTAAAGGCTTTAATGAAGTGCAGGACTGACTGCCTGAGGTGGGTGCCACATGAGGCACTGTGGTAGCTGCAAAGTGTCTGAGGGCTGGCTTATCGAGAGTGTGCTCTGCATGATTTCCAGCTTGTCTGCATTCTCCCATAAGGCCCCATGGAACCAGCATTTTATTAAGACTTGCAATAAAATGCTCGTTTGTGGTGTAGTGTCATATTTATCTACAGCAGGGGAGCACAGGCTTCCTCTAGTTTTTAATTGTACACCTGTTCAGGCATTTCTTATGATTCTGTGTCCGCAGGTAAACTATACACATCACTGCTTTATCACAAATTCAGCTACATATTTCCCCGCAATGCCCCCAAGAGGGGCTTCTTTCCATCCAGCAGTAGGTTGGACAATGTGCTGTGACACGGAGGTGTGGTCAAAAGTATAAATACAGCCTTGACAAACCACAGACAAGTGCAGCTCAGAAGAAATTCTCAGTTACCTCAGTGGCTATAAATTACCCCATCCTGTTTTAAACTGGACAAGACACATATAAGCCCAGTCTAACTTAGAGCAGCATTAATCGACTCAGCTTATGATTAAAATGAGCTATGGATGGTCAAATTATGACTTTCATTCATCACTGATCTAGCATGGTCTAATTTAATGTGGGCAGAAACCAAATATCCCAGTCAGGTCAAATCAAGTCTCGAGTTTAGCTTATATAACAGATGTTGTCACAAAGCAGCTTTAGAGAATCCAGGTCCAAGCTCCCAGTGAGCAAGCCATGAGGGATAGTAACAGGGAAAACCACCTCAAAGGAAGAAACCTTGAGAGGAACCGAGACTCAGACAGTCTGTGATTAACTAGCAGGATCATCGTCCGAAGCTTCCACATGATGGCATGGTTTCTGATGTAGGTTCATGTTGAAATGCTCAAATCTGTGCAGAAGTATTTTAATTGTCAGGCGTTCTGCCAGAGACCTTCTTAAACATGAGGGGACTTTTTGGCTGGAAACAAGCTGAGGTTAAGGTTTGTAAAACACACCCACAGACTGTAGAAACAGATCATCCACTATAGTGGAGGAAGTGAGGAAATTGCTTTTCGGGATTATGTGGGGGCCTGTTCTTGTTGAATTTGGAATCAAACGTTTTTCCCAAAATGATTTTCCTATTTGAAGACCTCACTTTTTGGATATTTGGATGTACACATACCCTCTACTATTACCTTCCATTATACACATGGCCCTCTACATTTACTTGCCATCATATCCAGGTGCTAGTCATTAAATTTGAATATCATAAAAAAGTTGATTAATTTCAGTAATTCTATTCAAAGAGTGAAACTTGTATATTATATTCATTCATTACACACAGATTGATATATTTCAAGTGTTTATTTATACATATGAAGCTCTCGAAATCTCGAAAGGCAAATCTTCCCTTGACTTGGAGCTGTACATTAAGACTGTCGAGTAATTCAGTAACATCTGTGAAGAATGAAAGATGCCATTTCCGTTCTGCGTTGGTGAGTTCTGGCACAACTGTTTAGACATGAAAAGTGTTGATCTCGAGGAGCAGCAAAACTCAACCAGTGGACATCAGTGTGGTACAGCATATCCTCGTAAGCAGCATCCAGCTCAGACAATAACTCTGCTCTAACAATAATAAGAGCATTAGCTTTGATGAAATTAACACAGGGCACCACGACTCTCATAACAGAATCCCACTTTACTGCTTTGCTGCACAGTGCTTGCTGGTGGATCAGGCAGTGTATGGCGATCAGACGAGTGTGGATGCGTTCACTCATCTCTCTGTTTATGCGCACCATTGCACCACTCTCTGAACCAACAATGCTCGGAGCAACATCTGTAGTCACACTCATTAGTTTAGCCCAGTCCAGACCTAAATCGGCCACTGTTTGGCAAACTTTCATTATATGCTTTCATATATATACTTGCATAGACGTTCTCTCCTTTTGTCATTCCCTTGATGCTTTGTAGTGTAGCAAGCTCCTGTGGATGAAAATCAATAGTTGTGCCGTGTCACGCACATCATTGCTTTCATCAAGTGCCAGTGAAAAATAACAAAGACTGTTTGTCGTAGCTTGTAATTGCAGATGCACTTTGTCTCCCATTTCTTCCACTCTTCGTGTAATTGTCGGTGCAGACAGACTCACCTGTCTTCTCTGGGCACATGTCCTTGACAACTGCAGTCAGGCATTGTTTCACAAACTCTCCTCTTGTGAAGGGCCTTCCACTCCTAGCTATTAGCTTAGCCACTTGAAAGCTAGCTCGAACTGAGAATATATTTAGTTGTTTCTGTTTTAAAAAAATAATTCTGTTGAGTTGTCAGATGATGTTTCAGTTTTGCTCTTTTATCTGACTCGATTCATAGTGGCAGCGCATGTTGTATTCCTTGAACACAGAGACTGATTCCACTGTTGACTGAATACTGCACTCTGAGTCAATTTTCCTTTTTTTCAACATCACATCAGATATGCTAGTTTCAAAACATACACGCAAAGTATGAAGCGAACACTAGTATAGTTAAAGGCAACGGCGGGGGAAAAAATTGCTTTGTTTTGTGGAATTTTTTTTTTTTTTGGAATGTGTCTATGGAGACTCATTGTGGGCAATTTAGTTCTTTATTGTTTTTTTCCAATACAGTTATTACTGTTTGAAGATGTGCCTGTCTAGAACCACTACATCTGGTCCCCATCGAGAGTTCACCTTCACACACACCCCACCGCCTCTGCCCTTACCAGAGTCCAGCATTCTGTCCTGGCAGTAATGGAAAAAGTCTGCAGACAACCACCTCTCCGTTAGCGTTAAAACGCAGCAGCTCTCAATGTTGTGCTGAAACTTGATCTGTGCATTCAGCTCGTCTATTTTGTTCTCCAGCGATTAAATATTCATGAGCAGGATGCTAGGAAGCGGAGGGTTGAGGCACCCTTTCCTTGTCCTGCAGAGAACCCCAGCGTGTCTGTCTCTCCAGCCCTTCCTCCTGCTCTGCCGGCGCATTGACCAACACAAACAAAGAAGCAGAGGGGTCACAAAGGGGCAGTCGCTTACGTGAGTGTTAGAGTTCAAAAAGTCAGTCTCCAGTGATGATCAAATGTCCCAAACAGTTTGACGATCATATTGGATGATCCCAAATGTGGTTTGTACAAAGACACTATGAAATAAGGCAATAAAACTCAAAAAACCGTAGAGGAGCTCTCACCAGTACAACCATTCTACGGCGCAGTGGAATCAGAGAGCTAAGTATCTTGTACCACGGCTAAGTACAAACCGGATTCCAAAAAAGTTGGGACACTAAACAAATTGTGAATAAAAACTGAATGCAATGATGTGGAGGTGCCAACATCTAATATTTTATTCAGAATAGAACACAAATCACAGATCAGAAGTTTAAACTGAGAGAATGTATCATTTTAAGGGAAAATTATGTTGTTTCAAAATTTCATGGCGTCAACAAATCCCAAAAAAGTTGGGACAAGGCCATTTTTACCACTGTGTGGCATCCCCCCTTCTTCTTACAACACTCAACAGACGTCTGGGGACAGAGGAGACCAGTTTCTCCAGTTTAGAAATAGGAATGCTCTCCCATTCATGTCTAATACAGGCCTCTAACTGTTCAATCGTCTTGGGCCTTCTTTGTCGCACCTTCCTCTTTATGATGCGCCAAATGTTCTCTATAGGTGAAAGATCTGGACTGCAGGCTGGCCGTTTCAGTACCCGGATCCTTCTCCTACGTAGCCATGATGTTGTGATTGCTGCAGAATGTGGTCTGGCATTATCTTGTTGAAGAATGCAGGGTCTTCCCTGAAAGAGATGACGTCTAGATGGGAGCATATGTTGTTCTAGAACCTGAACATGGTTCTCTGCATTAATGGTGCCTTTCCAGACATGCAGGCTGCCCATGCCACAAGCACTCATGCAACCCCATACCATCAGTGATGCAGGCTTCTGAACGGAGCGTTGATAACAACTTGGGTTATCCTTGTCCTCTCTGGTCCGGATGACATGGCGTCCCAGTGCAAACGTCTGAGCTTGTGGAGCTTGCTTAGAAATGGCTTCCTTTTTGCACTGTAGAGTTTCAGCTGGCAACGGCGGGTGGCACTGTGGATTGCGTTCACTGACAATGCTTTCTGAAAGTATTCCTGAGCCCATTCTGTTATTTCCTTGACAGTGGCATTCCTGTTTGAGGTGCAGTGACGTTTAAGGGCCCGGAGATCACGAGCATCCAGTAGAGTTTTACCGCCTTGACCCTTACGCACAGCGATTGTTCCAGATTCTCTGAATCTTTTGATGATGTTATGCACGGTTGATGATGATAACTTAAAAGCCTTTGCTATTTTACGCTGGGTAACACCATTCTGGTATTGCTGCACTATCTTTCTGCGCAACAATGGTGAAATTGGTGATCCTCTTACCATCTTGGCTTCAGAGAGACACTGACACTCTGAGAAGCTCTTTTTATACCCAATCATGTTGTCAATTGACCTAATTAGTGTTAATTGGTCTTCCAGCTGTTCGTTATATGCTCAATTTCCTTTTTCCATTCACTTATTGCTACTTGTCCCAACTTTTTTGGGATTTGTTGACACCATGAAATTTTAAAAAAATATATTTTTTTCACTTAAAATGATACATTCTCTCAGTTTAAACTTTTGATCTGTGATTTGTGTTCTATTCTGAATAAAATATTAGATGTTGGCACCTCCACATCATTGCATTCAGTTTTTATTCACAATTTGTTTAGTGTCCCAACTTTTTTGGAATCTGGTTTGTATGTTGCTGTAACGCAGGCAGGCCAGACGCAGGTGTCGGATCCATGGTAGGCTTTATTGTACCAAATACACAGCAGCAAATGCACAAACAGAAAGGGTCCAAAGACATTAACGCCCAGAAGATGTCCAAAGCAAAAAGTCTCAAAAAGGAAAACGCTCAGAAGATCTTCAAACACCAAACTAAGAGCCAGAGAATTCACAGACCAGGAACTGAGGGAGTAGTTTGAAAACAACAATAAACAGAGGTTAAGCAGGAACACTGAATCGCTCACGGGAACCAGTCTGGTGGTTTAATGCTCCACAAACATCTCGGGATCGGAAGGCCAACTTAAAGGGAAGGAATAATTAATTGGGATGAGCAGCAGGTGAGAGGGAGCCGGCTTGAAAACCTCAGAACTCCGGTGAGTTGGACCTCTGGTGGCCGGCATGGGAAGTGTCCCAGGAGTGCCCCTCCTGGGACAGCCTGACAGTTGCTGTGCATTAGCTAGTTATCAACCACCATAGCAAAACAGCATGGTTTCCAAAACAACAGTTTGTTGGGGAAGAGCATCTGTTTGTTCTGCTGTTATAAAAGAGAAGCTCTTCCAGCAGAATTGTTTCCTCCCACAATCAAACCAACACAGGTCTGTGAGTTTGGATAATGCCTCCAGCACGTGATGGCTTTGACACTGATGTACAGAATTCAGCAACACAATAGAAGCTGAAAGGAACATCTCTGCAAACATGCAACATCAACTCTAGATTTTGTAGTGATGACCAACCCTTATGTTGTTGAGGACCTGTGGTCCAGTGTGTCCTGATGTTTGGTTTTGGTCGATGTTTAGGGCTGACTATCTGAGGTGTGTACTTGGTCCAGAAGCCACATGAACTGTCTAAGGCCTGGATTATCCAGAGTAAGCTCTGCATGGTCTCAATCTCGTTTGCATTCTCCAGTGAGCCCCATGGCCATCTGCAACTCTACTAGAGTTAGCTCTGTTGATAGCTAAAAGTGTGCTACTCTGTTGATGCCTTTCAAATGTGTTAGCTTTTATCAACTAAGGATGTTCAGCCGGCCAAAACAACAAGGACAGACTCTCAACGCTGCAGCTTTATCTCCAGGAGATAAATATCAATCAGAGCCAAGTGTAAATGATACAGGTTTAATCTTGTTCTTTATGTGTGAATAACTAATGAGATGGTGTTTAAGGGAGAGGACAAGGTGTATCAAAAATCAAGCAAACAGGAAACTCTGCTGTGGTTAATGCAGAAAGCGAAGTATGAACAGCTATCTGGTTTGCACTAGTCATTAGACCAAAACCACTCTGAAGAAAAAAAAGCTATGCCTTGTTGTGTGTCAACAAGTAATTAATTGTTGTCTGTCTAAATCAAGGCTAGTTAAAACTATACATTTTATTTTTACATTTTGGCTTGGTGAAAAAGAGTTCACCATGTTTTAACTGGGGTATCCCAACCAGGCTTCTAAAAAACTTCCTATACAACTAAGAGGAATCCTTCAGTCAGTAGCACACAGCACAATGGCCGTCTGCAGAAACGTTGCACAGGCTGTGAGAGCTGGTTAGTTACAAAACCCAGACATCCTGGTAGTAGATAAGACAGTGGTTGTCAACCCAGGTCTTAAACAGTGAAGTACCTGGAAGACTTTTATATACAGTTTGGATGTACCTGGGGTACTCCAGAATATTTTGGGTTACATGGATTACCCCTATTTTTGTATACCTGTCATTCCCCTGGACAATTACGGAACGTAAACCTGGATTACCCAGAAATATTTTTACATGCCTGTACATGCATGTAATTTTGGTGTAATTGGAGTACCCCTAGATTATTTTGGTGTACCTTAAGTATGCTAGAATATTTTTGATTTACTGGATCAGCAGACCTCTTGTTAAAATCAATTTGTAATATGTTCTTAAATCTACTTTATTAAAATACAAAACAGAGGTGTCATTTAACGTGTGTAGCTTTATTGAAGATACATTGAAGATATTGAAGATAAGAGTTTTTTACAGTTTTACAGATTCCAAACTGAGGCAAAACTGTAACAGAGGAAATGTTATGTTGGTCCAGAATAATGAGCAGAACGGTAGGTACTAAACTGAGTGAAAATACAGAACGTCAAGAATGAAATTCTAAAGTTTCACTTTTAAAAACTGACATTCATTTCTTTAATACATTCTTATTGATTGTACAGTTGTTTTAAATATTGAATAAAGAATTAAAAAATAAATGTTTAGCGCACATTGTACACTGAATTCATAAATTTTATAATGTATAGCACCTTTCATACACATGGGCAATTCAAAGTGCTTTACATAAAAGGATGAAGATACAGAGAAAAAAACACAATATAATAAAAAATAATTAATTTTAAAATCATTAAAATCGAAACATAATTCATTCATTAAATCATCATTAAAATATAATCATAATTCATTTAAAAATCATTCATTAAAATCATTAAATAAAGTATAATAATAAAATGACATTTTAAAAGAAATAAAAGTCAGCATAAGAATAAGTGCCGTGACAGGAGAATATCAGTGTTTAAGCTGAGCTGAAAGCCTGATCAAACAGTAATGTTTTCAGCCTGGATTTAAAAATATCTACTGTTGGGGCTTTTCTAATGCTCTCTGTCAGCTGGTTCCATTTAACAGCAGCATAATAGCTAAATGCTGCCTCTCCATGCTTAGTCTTTACCTTAGGCAGGACTAACTGACCTGTTCCTAACGATCTGACAGCTCTGCTCGGCTCATACTGCTGCATCATGTCAGATAAATATGCTGGTCCGGAGCCATTGAGACATTTATAGACCAGTAATAGGACTTTAAAGTCTATCCTGTAGCAGACTGGTATCCAGTGTAGTGATTTAAGAATGGGAGTGATGTGGTCCCTTCTCTTACTCTTGGTGAGAACTCTGGCAGCTGCATTCTGAATCAGCTGAAGTTGTTTGACTGTCTTTTTTGGAAGACCTGTTAGAAGACTGTTACAGTAATCAATCCTGCTGGAGATGAAGGCGTGGATGAGTTTCTCCAGATCTGGTTTAGACAGAAAATCTCTGATCTTGTTAATGTTCTTAAGGTGGTAAAAAGCTGATCTGGTGACGGCTTTGACGTGACTGCTAAAACTAAGCTCAGAGTCAATTAGTACACCAAGATTACGGGCTAGCTCTTTAGACTTTAGGGATATTGAATTCAGATATGCAGCTAGTTTGTGCCTCTCATGTCTATTCCCAAATATAATAATCTCTGTTTTATCTTTATTCAACTGCAGAAAGTTCTGACCCATCCAATCAGTAATGTGCTCAATGCACTTACACAGTGAGTCGAGAGGACCACAATTATTCGGACTGAGGGCCAAATAGATCTGAGTGTCATCTGCATAGCTGTGGTAAGACATCCCATAGTCCTGTAGGATTTCACCAAGAGGAAGCATATATAAATTATATAAGAGTGGCCCAAGAATTGAGCCCTGGGGGACACCACAGGTCACCGACACAGTTTCAGATACATTATTTTCTATTTCAACAAAATAATTCCTTCCCAGCAGGTATGAACTGAACCATTTTAGGACAGTTCCTGAGAGTCCAACCCAGTTCTCAAGTCTATCTACGGGAATTTTGTGGTTAATAGTGTCAAACGCAGCACTGAGATCTAACAGTAGTAGAACAGTCAGTCTTCCAGAATCTGTATTTAAGCGAATGTCATTGATAACTTTGATTAGAGCCGTCTCAGTGGAATGATTTGGTCGGAATCCTGACTGAAATTTGTTGAGGCAGTTGTTTATGGACAGAAAGCCTGTAAGTTGTTTGAACACAATTTTCTCTATGATTTTCCAATGAAAGGTAGATTTGAAATTGGCCTGTAGTTATTTAAAAAGGTTTTTCTTTTTCAAGAGAGGCTTCACGACTGCAGTTTTTAGTGTGTTTGGGAAAACTCCTGACATCAGAGAGGTATTTACTATCTGAAGTACGTCTGCTGATATTGAGCAAAAGACACTCTTGAAAAACTTTGTTGGTAATGTGTCGAGACTGCAGGTGGATGATTTGAGATGACTCACTGTATCGATTAACATTTCCTCATTAATAGGACTGAACTCACACATTTTAGCCATGGTATCTTTATGTGGTGATGGAGAGGACACAGGCTCACTGGTAGATAGAGATGTACTAATAGCTTCTCTGATATTTTTAATTTTAGTGTTAAAAAAGCTCGCAAATTCATTACATCTCTCAGTTGAAGCTAATTCAGGGGCCATGTTAGTAGGTGACTTTGTTAGCTTGTCGACGACAGTGAATAGCACTCTGCTGTTGTTAATGTTATTGTTGATAATGGAGGAGAAGAAGGATTGTCTCGCTTTGCACATAGTTGCATTATATTGACGTAGCCGCTCTTTAAAGATTTCTTTATGAATGTGAAGCTTAGTTTTACGCCATCTGCGCTCAGCCCTCCTACATTCTTTCTTTTGGAGCTGAACTGCTGTAGTGTTCCTCCAGGGAGTTTTCTCTCTCTGTGACAGAATTTTAACTTTAACCGGTGCAATCTCATTCATAACATTAACCACTTTAGAGTTGAAGCTATTTAGCAGAGCATCAACAGAATCAGATGGGTTAACTGGAACAGAGCCCACTCTGCTGATGAAAAGTGAAGCTGTGGAGTCATTTATAAATCTTCTCTTTTTCATAATGCTGACTTCTCCGGTCTTCATGTTCAGTGGGGTACACATTTCAAAGAAAACACAATAATGGTCTGACAAAGCAACATCTTTAACCGTGGCTGATATGTCGAGACCCTTTGAGATAACCATATCCAGAGTGTGACCATGAGTGTGTGTGCTACCAGTTATGTGCTGATGAAGTCCAAAGGATTCAAGTATGTCACAGATGTCTTTAGCAAAATTGTCCTTGGGATTGTCAAAGTGTATGTTAAAGTCACCAGCAATGACAAAATGCTCGAACTCTGTCAAAATCGAAGACAGCATATCTGTAAATTCGTCAGTAAAATCAGCATTGTATTTCGGAGGCCTGTAGACAATTACTAGAAGTGTTCTTGGTACCCCTTTCAAAACTGCACATAGATACTCAAATGATGTGAAGTCACCAAGTGCTAACAGTGTGCATTTAAAAGAATCAGCAAATATTGCAGCTACACCACCACCTTTCTTGCCAACACGTGAGACGTTTAGAAAGTTAAAGTTTGGTGGAGCTGACTCGATCAATACGCTTTCAGCACTACATTCGTTTAACCAAGTTTCTGTTAGAAGCAAGAAGTCAAGCCCATGGGCTGTAATAAAATCATTAACTAAAAACGACTTGTTTGTAAGAGACCTGATATTGAGTAGAGCTAAACTAATAACCTGTGTACTCTGTTCCAGAGACGGTGAGTTATATTTTGCATACTGCAGATTAGAGACATTCACACCATCTGGCCTGTACTCCCTGTTCTTTCTGTTCTTGATAACTACTGGAATGGGAGAGATAACAGACACACAGGGTCCGAGCTCGTTCTGAAAACATTGACTGTTGACATCTTCACTGTAGCAGCACGGACCCGGGAAGTATCAATTAGCTTGATTACTTAAGGAGGACACTTCCCTTAGGCTGGAGAAAGATGGGTGGGGCTCCAGCTGATGATGCAGCCGGGGGCGTAGCTGCCAATCTGATCGTGGTTTAGGAGCTTGCCTCTTCTTTTGAGGTTGTGGGGGAGGGGTTTTGTTCAGCACTTCATCAGTCTGGCTGAGCTCCATTGTGGCAGGTGTGGCTAACTCTTTCACTGGTGAGGCTGGTGGTGGTGAGGTGGTGGTGGTGAGGTGGGGGGTAGTTGGGTGGGTGATTGTTGAGGAGATGCTAGGCTGGTTCTTCGAAGTACCTGAGGACTAGCTGACAAGGAAAGTGACAGCCTTGTCCCCACAGACAGCAGCTTCTCCATGGTTGCTGGGAAGTTCAGGTGGGGTGAGGATGTAGAGATGGAGGATGATGCAGATTACTCGTGCAGCTCTGGAGTCTCCAGCAGTTCGTACAGTGGAACATGACTCTCTTCTGATATCTCTGCATTTTCAGTGGGGGGAGGATGTTGTGGCTCTGGAGTGCCGACAGTGTCCTTGGCTGTTAACACTTGGCGCTGCTGTGGCTTTGGCGTAACAGTGTCCTTGGGAGTTGGCGCTGACATGTCTCCACTAGTGAGCACAGAGAAATTGGACAGGGAGAAAATGACGTTCTCTGCCAGGAATCTATCCCCCATTCTGCTGGTGTGCTGTCCATCTCGTCTAAAAAAATCCCTCTTTCCGAAAAACAGGTTAAAATTGTCAATAAAATGCAGTCCATTCAACATGCAGCGTTTCTGTAGCCACATGTTTATTGCAAAAAGCCTCGAGAACATATCAGAGCTCCTCACAGGCAGAGGACCACTGATAAATGACTGGACATTGAGTTTGCGCAGTGTGTTGAAGAGATCATCAAAGTCCCTTTTCAAAATTTCAGACTCCTTCTTCCGTGTGTCATTCTTACCAACATGCACAATGATCCGTTTCACTGTGGTGTGTTCAGCCAGTAACGTAGGAAGCTTTCCATTCAGTTCAGAAACTGTGATGTCCGGCTCACACTGAACTAAGAATTTCCGATTGTTTACACCATAAACAGTGTCATCTCCAAAAACAAGAGTGTCTGCTGTGGCCGTAGACAGGGTCCCCGTGGTTCTGCTGGGGTTCTTTAAATGGCTAACTCTTCTGGTTCTTTTATTCTGCAACTCACTGAGGTCCTTCAGTGGTTCAAATCTGTTCTGCAAATGCACTACATGGAACTGATTTTCTGCTCTTGCGTTTTGCCGTGGACTCAGAGCAGGTGCATTAGCATTAGCTTTTGCAGGATGGGCTCTGCTAGCAGGAGCGGAGGATGACACTACAGAGCTGTATGTAGCATGCTGTTTGGGTTTCGCTCCCACACGAAACCATTGGTGATTTTGCTCATTTCTATCAGCTGTACTCACATTCGGGGCTCCATCCATGCGTTCTGCTGGTCCGACTCTGTGTGTCTCCACTGCCCGCTGCTTCAGTAAGCCCTCCGCCCGCTGTCTGCTGTCCGAACTCCCACACGCTGATGGTCCTTGAGCAGCGCAGGAGTGCCAGGTCCTAAACTCCGACAACAAGGTCCGAAAACTTGTTTCCAGAACAGTCATCTTTTGTAGAAGGCTGTAACAATTCTGGCAGCACATGTGCTGTGAAACCTGAGGAGGCATTCTGTATATATCCTTGTTAGTAGTCAACAGGAGCTTTGCTGATTCCTGTTTCTTTAGCTCTATCACAAAAAGCACTAAAAAACGTTATAAAAAGTACTAAAGATGTCTTTGTAGTTATCCTGCCTTATCTATGTAACAAGCTCAGAAATAAAACACTGAAAACCTCTAAAAATTAAGAAAAATATGAAAGATAAGGAGCTAAGCAGGGAGTTAACTCCAGGAGGTGATGATCAGTCTGAGCAGGGCTGGAAGTGAGACAGATTTCATCATGCTCTCAGTTTTATAGGTGAGTAATGGGTGGGACGGTGTTTGGGGAGAGGGGGCAAGGTGAATCAGAAAACCCTGTTTCCACATCTGTGGTTATTACCTAAAGTAAAACAGCTATCTGGTATTAGTCATGAGAAAAGATGACCAAAGCTGAGTATGTGTAAATATCTCGCTGTGCATCAGCTGGTTATCAACCGCCATGATCTGCCTGAAGCGAAACTTTCAGCAGCATGGTAAAGAAGAGTCTTCCATGTTCACATCTGAGGTGCCCAAACCTCACTTGGGTGCAGCAGCAACTGTTCTTTGGCCAATAGCGTCTGTTTGTTCTGGAGTTATAAAAGAGCCAGCAGAACGTGTTCCCCCGGTGTCTTTCTCCACACAACATGTTCTACCGAACCAACACGGGTTTCAACTGTGCCTTCAGTGTGTGGTGGTAGTATGAGGGGCGACTGATTGTGTTCAGACAGTTTGAGCAGACAGTGAACAGTAGAAATACCACTGTGGCAGCTGCTACAAAGTGTCTGAGGGCTGGCTTGTTGAGAGTGAGCTCTGCGTGGTCTCCAGCTTGTCTGCGTTCTCCCATAAGACCTCATGGCCACCTGCAGCTGTACTTTTATTGCAAGTCTTAAGTTAGTTGAATTAGTTTGCTGGCTAACAGTGTGCTGTTCTCTTAATACGTGCCATCTGAAATGGTTTGTGGTGTAGTGTCATGTTTATCAGCAGAGGAGCACAGGCTTCCTTTTGCTTTCTAGTTGTACGCCTGATCAGGCATTTCTTATGATTCTGTTCTGCAGGCAAACTATCCATATCACTGCTTTATCACAAATTCAGCCTCATATTTCCTTTCCTTTAAATGAGAGATTTAATGTGGGCAGAAACAAAATATCCCAGTCAAGTAAAATCAAGTCTCTGGTTTATTTATAGAACTTATTTATATAACAGATGTTGTTACAAAGCATCTTTAGAGAATCCGGGTCCAAGCTCCCAGTGAGCAAGCCAAGAGGGACAGTAGCAGGTAAACACTGCACTCAAAGCAAGAGGAAGAAACATCGCGAGGAACCGAGACTCGGTCTGTGATTAACTAGCAGGATCATCGTCCGAAGCTTCCACATGATACATGTTGTCTGGCATGGTTTCTGATGTGGGTTCATGTTGAAATGCTCAAATCTGTGCAAAAGTATTTTAATTGTCAGGTGTTCTGCCAGAGACCTTCTTAAACTTGAGGGGACTTTTTAGGCAGGAAAGGTTAAGGTTTGTAAAACACACCCACAGACTGTAAACATATCTTTCACTATAGTGGAGGAAGTGAGGAAATTGCTTTTCGGGATTATGTGGGGGCCTGTTCTTGTTGAATTTGGAATCAAACGTTTTTCCCAAAATGATTTTCCTATTTGAAGACCTCACTTTTTGGATATTTGGATGTACACATACCCTCTACTATTACCTTCCATTATACACATGGCCCTCTACATTTACTTGCCATCATATCCAGTGAGGAAAATAAGTATTTGAGCACCCTGCGACTTTGCAGGTTCTCCCACTTAGAAATCATGGAGGGGTCTGAAATTATCATCTTAGGTGCATGTCCACTGTGAGAGACATAATCTAAAAAAAAAAACCTGGAAATAACAATGTATGATTTTTTAATAATTTATTTGTGTGTTACTGCTGCAAATAAGTATTTGAACTCCTGTGAAAATCAATGTTAATATTTGGTACAGTGGTCTTTGTTTGCAATTATAGAGGTCCTGTAGTTCTTCACCAGGTGTGCACACACTGCAGCAGGGATTCTGGCCCATTACTCCACTCAGATCTTCTCCAGATCAGCCAGGTTTCTGGGCTGTCGCTGAGAAACACGGAGTTTGAGCTCCCTTCAAAGATCCTCTATAGGGTTTAGGTCTGGAGACTGGCTAGGCCACTCCAGAACCTTGATATGCTTCTTACGGAGCCACTCCTTGGTTATCCTGGCTGTGTGCTTTGGGTCATTGTCATGTTGGAAGACCCAGCCACGACCCATCTTCAATGCTCTAACTGAGGGAAGGAGGTTGTTCCCCAAAATCTTGCAATACATGGCCCCGGTCATCCATGGTTCTTAAACCAGGTACTGGTAGCTTTGGCACTGTGTGCAGGTGCCAAGTCCTGCTGGAAAATGAAATCTGCACCTCCATAAAGTTGGTCAGCAGCAGGAAGAATGAGGTACTCTAAAACTTCCTGCTAGATGGCTGCGTTGACCTTGGACCTCAGAAAACACAGTGGACCAACACCAGCAGATGACCTGGCACCCCAAACCATCACTGACTGTGGAAACTTCACACTGGACCTCAAGCAGCGTGCCTTCTGTTCCTCTCCTCTCTTCCTCCAGACTCTGGGACCTTGATTTCCAAAGGAAATGCAAAATTTACTTTCATCAGATAACAGAACTCTGGACCACTCAGCAGTCCAGTCCTTTTTGTCTTTAGCCCAGGTGAGACGCTTCTGACTTTGTCTCTTGTTCAGGAGTGGTTTGACACGAGGAATGCGACAGCTGAAACCCATGTCCTGCATACGCCTGTGCGTGGTGGTTCTTGAAGCACTGACTCCAGCTGCAGTCCACTCTTTGTGAATCTCCCCCACATTTTTGAATGGGTTTGGTTCCACACTCCTCTCCAGGGTGCGGTTATCCCTATTGGTTGTACACTTTTTTCTACCACACCTTTTCCTTCCCTTCGCCTCTCTATTAATGTGCTCGGACACAGAGCTCTGTGAACAGCCAGCCTCTTTAGGCATGACCTTTTGTGTCTTACCCTCCTTGTGCAAGGTGTCAGTGGTCGTCTTTTGGACAACTGTCCAGTCAGCAGTGTTCCCCATGATTGTGTAGCCTACAGAACTAGACTGAGAGACCATTTAAAGGCATTTGCAGGTGTTTTGAGTTAATTAGCTGATTAGAGTGTGGCACCAGGTGTCTTCAATATTGAACCTTTTCACAATATTCTAATTTTCTGAGATACTGAATTTGGTGTTTTTATTAGTTGTTGGTTATAATAATCAAAATTAAAAGAAATAAACACGTGAAATATATCAATCTGTGTGTAGTGAATGAATGTAATATACAAGTTTCACTTTTTGAATGGAATTACTGAAATAAATCAACTTAAAATCAAACTAAGTCATGATATTCTAATTTTATGACCAGCACCTGTGTATGTATATATATATATATATATATATATATATATATATATATATATATATATATATATATATATCTCTGTTGTTTAAAGTGTATTGGTGAAAGACTCAGCTTGTTCAGGAACCTGATAGCCTGTGAGTAAAAATTGTTAATTAGCCGGGTTGTTCTGGCTCATGGCAGTAGGGTGAACAGGCCGTGTGCTGGGTGGCTACAGTCCAACCGGATGTTCTGGATTTTCCTCAGGGAGTGGGAATGGTAGATGTCCTCAGGCAGCGGGACCTTTCTGGAAGTTTGCTGCCTATGATGGACTCCACTGTCCTCACCACTCTCTTCAGGGCCGTGCGGTCGGGCAGAACAGCTGCTGTACCAGACAGTGATGCAGGCCGTGAGGATGCTCTCTATGGTGCATCTGTAGAAGTTGGTGAGGATGTCAGGAGGCAGACCAAACTTCCTGAGCCTTCACAGGAAGAAGAGGCGCTGACGGGCAGATGTCACTACTCTGTTGGTGTGGAGTGACCAGGTGAGGTCATCGGTGAGGTGTACCCCGAGGAACCTAACACTGCTGACCCTCTCCACTTCAGCTCCATTGATGTATAAGGGAGAGTGACCACCCCTCTGCAGCTTCCTGTAGTCCACGATCATCTCCTTAGTTCTGCTGATGTTGAGACTGAGGTTGTTGTGGTGGCACCACTCTGACAGGGCACTGACCTCGTCTCTCTAGGCAGTCTCGTCTCCATCTGTGATGAGGCCTAGGATGGTGGTGTCATCAGCGAACTTGAAGATGGTGTTGGATGTGTGTCTGGCTACACAGTCATGTGTAAACAGGGAGTACAAGAGGGGGCTGAGGACACAGCCTTGAGGAGCCCCTGTGCTCAGAGTCAGCGTGGAGGAGAAGCTGTGTCCTACTCTCACCACCTGGGGTCTACCTGTCAGGAAGTCCAGAACCCAGTTGCACAGATGAGAGTTCAAACCCAAGTCTGTGAGCTTGGGGATGAGTTTAGCCGGGATGATGGTGTTGAATGCTGAGCTGTAATCTATGAACAGCATTCTCACATCGGTCTTCTTCCTGTCCAAGTGTGTGAAGGCAGAGTGTACTGTCAGTGCAATAGCGTCATCTGTGGATCTGTTGGCGCGATAAGCAAACTGGTGAAGGTCCATGGTGGCTGCAAGCGAGAAGCAGATGTGGGTTTTGACCAGCCGCTTGAAGCACCTCATAGCTGTTGATGTCAGTGCAACGCATTGGTAGTCATTGAAGCAGGTGAAAGCCAGATTCTTGAGAACTGGAACAATGGGGTACATGCACACAGGGGTGGCGACGTATTTCCGCTAAAATCTCAGCCCAGCCACTTCCGCTATCCACACTGTTGTGTTGAGTTTAGGGAAATCGCGATAATGTCTCAAGCAAAGAAGTTCAAGTTTCAGCGAACTGACAGCGCTACAGCTGAACATTGCTGTGTACCTTTATGTCAGGCCTCCGATAAGCACAACAAAGTATTTAGTGTTCTTACGTTTCAAAACCGGCTTAAATGGATTGTTGCTATCCGAAGGGAGAACTTCACAGTCACTCCGCATACCCGCGTGTGTAGCTGGCATTTCAAGAAAGAGGATGTGCGTGAACCATAGTCCAAGTCCGGACGGCGGCTGTTACAGAAGGGAGCGGTGCCAATGTTGCTTGAGAGGAGCAATTTCCCCGTTCCACTTTCAAGACCGATGGTTTGGGAGAGGAGAAAGCGATGGACGGAGGATGACACACCTGTCAAGGAGGCTGATACACTCCCCGGGGACCACGACTACGCTTCGGCTCCGGATCCCGCTGCTGTCTGATTAAAATTCGTTTCCTGATTGTAAACATACAGTGCAACATAAAAAATGAGAATATGGTGAAAAGGTTTTTGTTAAAGGGTCATATTTTATATTAATCACAGAGTTTATCGTTTGAATTTAATTGTTAAAAGTGAACTTTTTCCATGATAATCGAATGTTTTGATGTGGTACTGTATGTATCACTACGTTAGCATTGGTTAGTAAACAAACAGTTTAGCCAAAGGCTAACATTACAAGACCGGATCTTACCTTCATAATTATGGACGTAGCTTGAAATGTAGAGTTTGAAGCCCTTCTCTTACATTGTTGCTGACGTCTGACACAATGTCTGAATAATACGAGCGACATCGTTGACCATAATTCTGGGCAAATCCTGAAGCGAGCGAGTGAAAACGCCATAGCTGCGCTGTTTACTAGCAAGAGAGGAAGTGATGAAGCTGACTCGGAATGCGGAAGAGAGTTTGCAAATAGGCTATTGTGGTTCTCTTGAAGCATGTGGGAATCACTGACAGTCTTAGGGAGAGGTTAAAGATATCAGTGAAGACCTCAGCCAGCTGGATGGCACATGCTCTGAGCACAAGACTGTGGACGCCGCCAGGACCAGGTGCTTTGTAATAAGTGTAAATGATACAGGTTTAATCTTGTTCTTTTTTATATGTGAATAACTAATGAGATGGTGTTTAGGGGAGAGGACAAGGTGTATCAAAAATCAAGCAAACAGGAAACTCTGCTGTGGTTAATGCAGAAAGCGAAGTATGAACAGCTATCTGGTTTGCACTAGTCATTAGACCAAAACCACTCAAAAAAAAAAGACATGGCTGTTTGTTGTTGTGTGTCAACAAGTAATTAATTGTTGTCTGTCTAAATCAAGGCTAGTTAAAACTGTACATTTGGTCTTATTGAATATACCACAGCATCGTAAAAAAGAGTTCCCCGTGTTTTAACTGGTATGTCTCAACCTGGCTACCAAAAAGCTTCCTTTACAACCAAGAGGAATCCTTCAGTCAGTAGCACAAAGCACACTGGCTGTCTGCAGAAACGTTGCACAGGCTGTGAGAGCATGCTAGTTACTAGACCCAGACATTCTAGCAGTAGATAAGGCAGTGGTTGTCAACCCAGGTCCTAAACAATGAATGCCTGGAAGACTTCTGAACAGTTTGGATTTACCTGGTGTACTCCTGAATATTTAGGGTTACATGGATTACCCCTATTTTTGTATACCTGTTGTTCCCCTGGACAATTACATTCTCCTGGAGTACCCAGAAATATTTTCACATGCCTGTAGTACCATATATAATTTTGGTGTACTTGGAGTACTCTAGATTATTTTGGTGTACCTTGAGTATGCCGGAATATTTTGATGTGCTAGGAGTGCCCTGGAATATGAATGCAGGAGCTGTAGTTCTCTGGAATATGTAGTTGCACCTGGAGTACCCTGGAATATGTGTATCAGTAGTTTTCTGGGCCATTCTAATGTAGCTATAGAACACTCTAGTGTACCTGTATGCCACCCTAATGTCATAAAGCCAGTGAGAGAATTAGTCTTCCTAAAAGAGCTCTAGTTTGTAATTTAGTTAAAAGTAAAATGAATTCTATCTTAGACCAGCTAACCTAATGGGAATAGCTAGCTCCATTGTAGTTCCAGTTCACATAGAAGTGTGCAGTAATTATGCTCAGTGCCACCGATCTCAGATTAAGACGTATGCATGTCACACTGAATTACAGTCCTGTCGCAGTAACATGTGCCCTGGTATCCATAGGAACCACCTGAGAAATGTTCAGAAATCTATACCACTTTGGATCAGCAGACTTCTTATTAAAATCAGTTTGTTCTTAAATCTGCTAGGGGTGTACCTGAATTTTGCCAGTCAAATTGGATTCCCCTGTCCTGGACTATTCATTCATGTTTTTTCTCCATGTACATTATGTAGTAATCAGTAAATCAATTTGCATACAGTTCAGATCTGATGTCCTCCTCATTTAGAAAGTCAGCAGAGTCACAGGAACACATTTCTGAACTAAAAGAGACGTGGCGTATGTGAACGATCTGAACTGGAGCCTGATTTAATTACAGAATATATCGCCGGCCAACACGTATTTATAGCCTGTCTTTTTTAATTTCACTTCTAACAGCTTCTTCAGTAGGATGACCCTTCGTCTTTCATCTCTCATAAATAAAGAACTGCTAAATAAAACAAGATTAGTCAATATTTTAATTATTTTTAGATGAAAAGAAGAATGGTAGACCTGATATTGTTATTATTGTATTACCCACGCGGAAAAAATTATTTCTCGTTAATATACCTGCTTTTTAAGTGACTGTACTTATCTTTAAATAAAACCAAATAAAATCTGTAATTTAGGTTCTAAAATAATAGAATTATAATAAAACAAACGTCTTTGATCCGTTTTTCCTTCACCGCAAACAGCCATTATGTCTAAAACGAAAGTCCATCTGCGTTTTTCAGCTTCACAGCTTTACCTTCTTTCAATGGTGAACCACCAACGCACGGTGTCACTCTGTTTTACGAAAAAAGGTCACTGTTGTCAGATGACTTGAAGGTTCTCAGTCGACTTAAAGGGTGTCCAACTGACGATTTGACTCACTGACTTCTAAAGGGCTGCCCTAAAATCAACCCTATTAAAATACAAAGCAGAGGTGACATTTAACATGCGTATTGCTTTATTGTAGATACATAATATTTTACAGTTTTACAGATTCCAAACTGAGGCAAAACTATAAGAAATGTTACGGTGGTCCAGAATAATGACCAGAACTGTAAATACTAAACCGAGTGAAATTCAGAACATCAAGAATGAAATTCTAAAGCTTCACTTTTAAAACGTGACATTTATTTCTTTAATACATTTTTATTGATTGTGCGGTTGTTTTAAATATTGAATAAAATAAGAATAAATGTTTAGCGCACATTGTACACTGAATTCATAAATTTTATAATAGATTACATAAAATCAAGAACAATATCTAAGGCTGACAGGAGTATAATTAATAAACAGAAAGGTTTTACTCCTTCACCCAATCAGAGACGAGTATACTGCTGTAGTAGTAAAGAGCTGGAGAGAGGAAAGGAGTTCAGTTCTCAATAATAGTGAGAAGAGATTTAACCACTCGGCTGAACTGTTCAGTTCGAACCTTCAAAATCGACGATCAATTATGTTCATGGCTCGCTTCACCCACTGAGAGCTGGGGTCCACACACACACGACCCTTCTTGCTGTAAAATCTGCAGTGAAGAAGAGAGGAGTGTGAGTGTTTTAGACTAATAGATCTGATAGATAACCATATAAAACGTGTCTGATACAATTAAAAGTTCAGTTAAAGTTTATAATGTTAAAGTTTACAGTAGATCAAAGTGATAATAAGAGTAAACAGAGAACAGCAGATTAAAGTATTTATATTAAATATAGTTCATCTTACTGCTCTATTAATAAAGGACGGGGGTGAACACTTACACCACTCCGGGATGTGGACAGTGGGCTCCTGTTTCTTTGTATTCACTAATCTCAGCTACAGGGATTGGTCTGGTATAGAATCTGAAGCAGCACTCCTCTGGTGCTTGTGCAGCATCTGTGTGAGAAAATAATAATGATAATGATAAACTGGAGAGGGATGTAGTAAAGTGATGTTGATAGATGATACTTTGAAGTGAATAGTGGATGTAAGTGTTAGTCAGTGTAATAAAGCTACAGCACTACTACATTACATTACACTACTCTACAAAGACATTACACTACACCAAAGTGAAGAAGTAAATGTCTGCCATGTATGTGTACTCTGATCATGTTGAAACAGTAATTTGAGCAGCAGTGAAACATGTAATAAACAAACTGAGATAATAATGTATGTTATGAAAAAGAAAGAAACTGAAGCATGAAGTTCAACTTACTGTATCCCTCCACACAGGACTGAAGGTAGAGGATCATCAGCAGACCCAGAAGGAGAGAACGAGGACAGGCTCTCATGGCTGCAGCTTCAGCTCCAGGAGGTGATGATCAGACTGAGCAGGGCTGAAAGTGAGACAGATCTCATCATGCTCTCAGTTTTATAGGTGAGTAAGGGGTGGGACGGTGTTTGGGGAGAGGGGGCAAGGTGAATCAGAAAACCCTGTTTCCACAGGAAACCTATCTGTGGTTATTACCTAAAGTAAAACAGCTATCTGGTATTAGTCATGAGAAAAGATGACCAAAGCTGAGTATGTGTAAATATCTCGCTGTGTATCAGCTGGTTATCAACCGCCACGATCTGCCTGAAGTGAAACTTTCAGCAGCATGGTAAAGAAGAGTCTTCCATGTTCACATCAGCAACTGTTCTTTGGCCAATAGCATCTGTTTGTTCTGGTGTTTATGAAAGAGCAGCCCTTCCAGCAGAATTGTGTTCCCCCGGTGTCTTTCTCCACACAACATGTTCTATCGAACCAACACGGGTTTCAACTGTGCCTTCAGTGTGTGGTGGTAGTATGAGGGGCGACTGATTGAGTTCAGACAGTTTGAACAGCCAATGAACAGTTGAAATACCACTGTGGCAGCTGCTACAAAGTATGTCATGTTTATCTACAGCAGGGGAGCACTGCCTTCCACTAGTTTTTAATTGTACGCATGTTCAGGCATTTCTTATGATTCTGTGTCCGCAGGTAAACTATCCATATCACTAATTTATCACAAATTCAGCTACATATTTCCTTTAATGCCTGCTTTCTATCCAGCAGTAGGTTGGACATTGTGCTGTGACACGGAGGTGTGGTCAAAAGTACAGATACAGCCTTGACAAACCACAGACAAGTGCAGCTCAGAAGAAATTCTCAGTTACCTCAGTGTCTTTAAATTACCCCATCCTGTTTTAAACTGGACAAGACACATATAAGCCCAGTCTAACTTAGAGCAGCATTAATCGACTCAGCTTATGATTAAAATGAGCAAGCGATGCTTAAATAATGACTTTCATTAACATCACTGAAGTAGCATGGTCTAATATGTTCTTGTAATAAGCATTCCTGGAGAAAATCATGAGAGATTTAATGTGGGCAGGAACAAAATATCCCAGGCAGTTCTAATCAAGTTTAATCAAGAACGTCTTATTTATATAACAGATGTTGTCACAAAGCAGCTTTAGAGAATCCGGGTCCGAGCTCTCAGTGAGCAAGTCAAGTGAAACACCCCCCTCAAAGCGAGAGGAAATAATCATCGGCTGAAGCTTCCACATGATACATGTTGTCTGGCATGGTAGGTACATGTTGTCTGATGTAGGTTCATGTTGAAATGCTCAAATCTGTGCAAAAGTATTTTAAGTGTCAGGCTTTCTGCCAGAGACCTTCTTAAACTAGAGGAGCTTGACTTTTTAGGCTGGAAACAAGCTGAGGTTAAGGTTTGTAAAACACACCCACAGACTCTGGAAACAGATCCGCGGTTGCCCTGTGTTCTCTCTATTCTGTTCCCCATCTACAGGTTGGCTGCTGTCAATCATCGTTTTGAAGTTCCCAAAGGCGGCCAATCAGAAACCCGCTTCTTCCTACGTGAGAGGCGGGACTTGTGTTTTAAAAAAGGACCGGGGATTCAGTTTGGAGAGGCTGGGGAGTGATGTTTTGGTATTTGCTGTTGTGCTGGGGACGTAAGGCAGATGTGTTTGGTGCTCAAGTTTTCACATGTTAGTATACTCGTCAGGTTAGCTGCATTTTTGTTTGATCTCCCTCCGCCTCCTGTAGTTAGCGCCTAGCACTAGCCACATTCTGTTTCGTGCTGGTCCTAGTTGTTGTTCCCGTTGTGTGTTTGTGTGTTTGGGTGGCCTGCGTGGATAGGGGGTTCTGAACAGGTAAGACGAGCGCTCATACATCCACAACACGTAGGGATTGATTGTATAGACACATTAGGTAAGGGGCGGGCGCCAACCCCTGTATTTTTGTATTGGTGCAGGTAGGAGAAATTTGGTACCCAATCTTGAGCTAGGTCAGTTTTATATTTATTTCTTTTCTTTGGCGCCGTCCGTGTTCAGATTCTCCCCTTATTGCGTGCAGGCATTTGTCCGTTTGTATATCTGTTGTTTTGTTGTCTTCTCAGTGTTCTGGAGTGTACATAAATAAATATCTCCAGTAAAGTCATATATTGTGTTGTAGTCTGGTTCGCATGCCACATAATCACCCAGGTTACTGACCCCCAAATGAATACCCCTAGACAAACTAGCGGGGTCGTAACAAGTGGGTGCTCGTCCGGGATTAGTATTGCTACCCTGTGTTGTACTAGTTTGTAGCGTGATTGTGTGCTGTGTGAACCGGCTACACTGGCTAGGCTTGCTTTCGGTACGTTGAGCTGTTAGTGTTGGTGTTTTGGCTGGTGCTGCAGTGTCTTCTAGTCCGCTATGGCTCACCTGTTTGATTTAAGCTCATTTTTAAGTGCTCCTTCGCTAGACAAGTTGGATGCTTGTAGGAAGGATGACTTGCTACAAATAGCTGTACATTTTAGCATTCCCATGGCTAAACAGTTAGTGAAGAAAGAAATTAAACGACTTCTTATTGAGAGGCTTGTAGAGCTACGCGTTCTTGCTCCGGTGGTTGATACTTCTACGGAAAGCGTTGGCGAACCAGTGACCCCACTCCAGGGGCAGATGGAGGGGCCGCAGCGATGGTCTCCCCTAAAGTTATGGCGACATTACCGCGGTTTGAGCCGCTTTCTGCAGAGTCTTCCGAGTTGAGGAGCGAACCTGATATGAGGGAGCCTTTAACAAGGTGGGAGATGGATAGAGAGGAGAGGGCTGCTCAGAGGCGGGCAGACATGGATCTTAAGTTATCTGTCCGACGGATGGAGCTGGATATGGAGAAAGAGATTCGGCTGCGGGAACTGGAACTGAAGGTGAAGGAGTCCACCTCACGACCTCGTACCATGTCGAGTCTACCTCCTCCCAGTGTCCCTCGTCTGGAGCCTGTAGAGCTGGTGCCTCTCCCTTCTACTAGTTCTGGGATGGTGGAAGAGCCGCGACCTGGGTTTGCCGTTGCCAAACACATAGCTCTTGTGCCTCCGTTCAGAGAAGCCGAAGTGGATACATATTTTAGCATTTTCGAGCGTATTGCTATAGCTTTACGGTGGCCTAAAGACTACTGGACACTGCTACTTCAGTGCAAACTTGTGGGAAAAGCCCAGGAGGTATGTTCTTCTTTGTCTTTGACTGACAGTATGAATTATGACGTTGTAAAAGCAGCTATTCTGCGTGCGTATGAACTTGTGCCTGAAGCTTATCGACAGAGGTTTAGAGGTTTTAAGAAAACACCAGTTCAGTCTTATGTTGAGTTTGCTAGAGAAAAATGTGTTTTGTTTGATAAATGGGTTGCGTCTAGCCGGGTGATGGATCAAGAATCTCTTAGGGAACTTGTGCTGCTTGAGGATTTTAAAAATTGTCTGCCTGACCGTCTGGCCGTTTACTTGAATGAATGTAAAGTGACCACTCTCTCTCAGGCTGCAGTATTGGCTGATGAGTTTTGTCTTAACACACAAAAGTAGTTTCATTTTCAAGCAGAGTTCAGGAAACATATGTGACTCAAGTTTTAAAACCACTCCGCCACGCAAAACTAGATCTCCTAATCGCAACATGGCCTCAGTAGAGTGCTTTTATTGCCACAAAATGGGGCATATTGCGAATGAGTGTTTTGCTTTAAAACGTAAGCATGAACGTCAGGAAAAGAAACAACCACCAAAAGGAGTGGGTTTTGCCCAGTCAGTTTCTTTAGAGACATTTGTATCCCCTGATGAGTGTTACCGCCCTTTTATCTTTAATGGGTCTGTATCTTTGCCTCATGCAGAGGAAAGAGGCCTGCCCATTGTCATGCTGCGTGATACTGGGGCAGCACAGTCATTTATACGTGCAGGTGTCTTACCCTTGTCAGATGAGACCTTTACTGGTTCGTATGTTCTTTGCCAAGGATTGGAGATGAGCTATATTAAAGTGCCCCTTCATGATGTACATTTGTGTTCTGACTTGGTGACTGGTATTGTCAGAGTTGGTGTTAGACAGGAGTTGCCTGTTAAGGGGATAGATTTTATTCTTGGAAATGATCTTGCTGGTGGTAAAGTTGTTCCTTTGGTGGTAGTATCTGGTCAGCCGTGTGCCCCTATGTCTATAGACAACCTGAAGAACTTCTCTGATGTGTTTCCTGCCTGTGCAGTTACCAGGGCTCAAGCTAGACATACTATGGATGTAGTGGATCTTTCTGATTCTTTTTTAGCTAGTGAGGAGCCATTTGTCCCGTCACCACCTGCGAGTTCTAGTAATCGTGTACTTGGTTTGTCCCCTTTGTCTAGCAGTCATGTAACACGGAAAGAATTAATTTCAGAACAACAGCGTGACGAGACTTTGGCCAAGTATTTTCTTTCTGGAGGTGATGGTGATATTGAGAATAGGCAGGTTGCTTTCTTTTTTGATGACGGCGTCTTAATGCGTAAGTGGGCATCTCATGCCAATGTGTCAGACGCAGTTTATCAGATTGTTGTCCCGTCTGCATTTCGGCATTTGGTATTAAGGTGTTGCTCATGACCATCCGTGGTCAGGACATTTGGGAGTTACAAAGACGTATTCACGTATTTTAAAACATTTCTTTTGGCCTGCCTTGCGAAAAGATGTAGTTAATTATTGTCGTTCATGTGAAACCTGTCAAAAAACTGGGAAGCCTAACCAAGTCATTCCTCCTGCTCCTTTGCACCCTATTCCAGTAATAGGTGAACCATTTGAAAGGGTTTTAATAGATTGTGTTGGTCCTTTACCAAAAACTAAAAATGGCAATCAGTTTTTGTTAACCATCATGTGTGCAGCTACACGTTTTCCTGAAGCAATTCCATTACGTAAAATTACCGCCCAGAATGTTGTAAAAGCTTTAGTTAAATTCTTCACTACGTTCGGCCTGCCAAGAGTGATTCAGACTGACCAGGGGTCTAACTTTACTTCTAAGCTCTTTGCTCAGATAATGCAGATGTTGAGAATTAGGCATGAAATGTCTAGTCCCTACCATCCTGAGTCTCAAGGAGCATTAGAGAGGTTTCATCAATCTTTAAAGTCAATGTTGCGCAAGTACTGTTTAGAGAATGGAAAGGATTGGGATGAGGGAGTACCTGTGGCTTTATTTGCTGCCCGGGAGGCTAAACAAGAATCTTTGCAGTTTAGTCCAGCAGAATTGGTTTTTGGTCACTCAGTACGGGGACCATTGAGGTTACTAAAGGAATCTTTCCAGACAGGTTCGTCTAACCCTGGCATGAATGTTTTAGACTATGCCAGTTCGTTTCGTGAGCGTTGGCATTATGCTTGCAACTTGGCTAAAGACATGCTGGCGAAATCCCAAGGAAAAATGAAGCGTTTATTTGATCAAAAGGCGGTAGCTCGTAACTTTTCTATCGGTGACAAAGTGTTGGTACTTTTACCTGTTTCTGGTTCTACCATGTCTTCCAGGTTTGCGGGGCCATACACCATCAAAGAAAAACTAAGTGTGACTGACTACCTCATCAGTACTCCTGACCGTAGACGTAAGGCTCGGGTGTGTCATATAAACATGTTGAAACCTTATTATGAAAGGGCGACATCCGCAGGTAAACATTATTCTTTTATGGACCCAGACTCCACAGCAGTTGTAGCCTTGGCTTCTGTGCCAGACGATACCTCTTTCCCTCCCTCCTTTACCTCAGAGCATGAGGAAGATGGTTTAACTTTTCGTTCTACTGCCCAGTTGGAAGCCAGGTTACCAAATTCTGAACTGTTGGCCTCATTGGATTCTCCTCATTCAACATTGGTAGGGCACCTGCCTAAAATGCAGCGAGAGGATATTGTAACTCTGATTAAGGATTTTGGTTGTCTTTTTGGAGATGTGCCCAGGCAAACTACTGTTATACAACATGACATTAAAGTTGTGACTGACACCCCATTGAAACAACACGCTTATCGTGTCAATGCCACAAAACGTGAAATTATGCGTAAGGAGGTAGAATATCTGTTGAAGCATGGACTAGCCGTGCCGAGTTGTAGTCCCTGGAGTTCTCCTTGTTTACTTGTGCCAAAACCTGATGGCACATTTAGGCTTTGTACAGATTACAGAAGATTAAATGCAGTTACAGTATCAGATTCATTTCCTTTGCCCCGAATTGATGATTGTGTGGATAATGTTGGTTCTGCTCGTTTTGTGACCAAACTAGACCTTTTAAAGGGGTATTGGCAAGTTCCACTAACCGCCAAAGCTTCTGAGTTGTCAGCTTTTGTTACTCCAGATGCTTTTCTACAGTATTCTGTAATGGCATTTGGACTTAAAAATGCACCTGCTACCTTTCAAAGACTGGTAAATTCTATTTTTGCTGATGTCTCTAATTGCACTGCCTATTTAGATGATGTAGTTGTGTGGTCCATGGATTGGAATAATCATTTAGAGACATTGAGGGCTGTCTTTAAAAGATTAGAAGAGGCCAATCTAACACTAAATCTGACCAAATGTGAATTTGCTCAGGCTACAATAACATATTTAGGTAAACAGGTTGGTCGTGGTCAGGTTCGTCCTTTAGAGGAAAAAATCAAAGCTATTGTTCGATTTCCTGCCCCTAAAACAAGGCGTGAGTTGCGGCGCTTCTTGGGGATGGTTGGCTATTACCGTAGCTTTTGTAAAAAAATTTTCGACTGTGGCTGAACCACTTACCTCTTTGTTAAGTCCTTCAATGACATTTAACTGGTCGCCTATGTGTCAGGAGGCATTTAGTAATATTAAGGCTTTGCTTTGCTCTACCCCTGTGCTTGCTGCCCCTGACTTTACAAGGCCCTTTAAATTGGAGGTGGATGCAAGTGAATTTGGGGCAGGAGCTGTGTTGCTACAGGAAGATGGAGCTGGTGTGGATCACCCCGTTTCTTATTTCTCTGGGAAGTTTAATAAGCATCAGGTTAAGTATTCCACCATTGAAAAGGAAGCCTTGGCCTTACTTTTGGCATTGCAGTACTTTGAAGTTTATGTGGGTTCCAGTCCTCTGCCAGTAGTTGTGTTTACTGACCACAATCCCCTTGTGTTTTTGTCCCGAATGTATAATCAGAACCGCAGGCTTATGAGATGGTTTTTGATTATACAAGATTGTAATTTGGATGTTAGACATAAAAAGGGAACTGAAAATGTGATTGCTGATGCTCTTTCTAGAGCATAGATGTTCATATTCTTTTCATTTTTTTTTCTTTCTCTTTCGCAAACAAGTTTGCTCTTTGGGGTGGGCGTGTTACGTGCCTGGGCTCAGTTTTATTGGCCCGCGGTTGCCCTGTGTTCTCTCTCTTCTGTCCCCATCTACAGGTTGGCTGCTGTCACTCATCGTTTTGAAGTTCCCAAAGGCGGCCAATCAGAAACCCGCTTCTTCCTACGTGAGAGGCGGGACTTGTGTTTTAAAAAAGGACCGGGGATTCAGTTTGAAGAGGCTGGGGAGTGATGTTTTGGTATTTGCTGTTGTGCTGGGGACGTAAGGCAGATGTGTTTGGTGCTCAAGTTTTCACATGTTAGTATACTTGTCAGGTTAGCTGCCTTTTTGTTTGATCTCCCTCCGCCTCCTGTAGTTAGCGCCTAGCACTAGCCACATTCTGTTTCGTGCTGGTCCTAGTTGTTGTTCCTGTTGTCTGTTTGTGTGTTTGGGTTGTGTGGTCGCCTGCGTGGATAGGGGGTTCTGAACAGGTAAGACGAGCGCTCATACATCCACAGCACGTAGGGATTGATTGTATAGACACATTAGGTAAGGGGCGGGCGCCAACCCCTGTATTTTTGTATTGGTGCAGGTAAGAGAAATTTGGTTCCCAATCTTGAGCTAGGTCAGTTTTATATTTATTTCTTTTCTTTGGCGCCGTCCATGTTCAGATTCTCCCCTTATTGCGCGCAGGCATTTGTCCGTTTGTATATCTGTTGTTTTGTTGTCTTCTCAGTGTTCTGGAGAGTACATAAATAAATATCTCCAGTAAGGTCATATATTGTGTTGTAGTCTGCATGCCACATTCGCATGACCCCCAATACCCCTAGACAAACTAGCGGGGTCGTAACTTGGAAGACCCAACCACGGCCCATTTTCAGATCCCTGGCAGAGGGGAGGAGGTTGTCCTTCAGGATTGTGCGGTACATGGCTCCATCCATCTTCCCAGTGATGCGGTGAAGTAGCCCTGTACCCTTGGCAGAGAAACACCCCCAAAACATTATGCTTCCACCTCCATGCTTGACGGTGGGCACAGTGTTCTTGGGGTCATAGGCAGCATTTTTCTTCCTCCACACATGGCGGGTGGAGTTGAGGCCAAAAAGTTCAATTTTGGTCTCGTCTGACCACAAAACCTTCTCCCAATAACTTGGTTCATCTTTCAAATGATCATTGGCATACTTGAGGCGCGCCTCCACATGTGCTCTCTTCAGCAGGGGTACCTTTCGGGCACTGCAGGATGTGAATCCATTGTTGCGCAAAGTGTTGCCAATTGTTTCCTTGCAAACTGTGGTCCCAGCTGCCTTCAGGTCATTTGCTAACTCCTGCCGAGTGGTTGCAGGACGATTTCTGACCGTTCTCAGCATCATTGCCACCCCACGAGGCGAAATCTTCTTTGGAGCACCGGGCCGAGGTCTGTTGATTGTCATGTTATACTCTTTAAACTTTCTGATAATTGCACCAATAGTTGTTACTTTCACATCCAACACCTTACTAATCTTTTTGTAGCCCATTCCAGCTTTGTGAAGGTCAACAATTCTGACTCTGAGGTCCTGTGACAGCTCTTTGGTTTTACCCATGTTGGAGACTTGAAATCTGTGTGATCTGTCTGATTCTGTGGACAGGTGTTTTTCACACAAGTGATTAGTGAGAACAGGTGGCTTCAGGTCAGGTAACAAGTTGATTGGGAGTGTCTAACTGGTCTGTAAAAGCCAGAACTGCTAATGAATACTAAGGGATCAAATACTTATTTCACTCCATGAAATACAAATCAATTAATATATATTCCTTAGATTTATTTTCTGGATTTTCTTTTTAATATTCTGTCTCTCCATGTAAGAATACATCTACCATTAAAAGTATAGAATGATCATGTCTTTATTAGTGGGCCAACGAAGAAAATCAGCAAGGGATCAAATACTTCTTGGACTCACTGTACATGGCCCTCTACATGGTCCCATTCATTTGGGAAACGCTGCAGATGCTGGAAGAGGGGAAGGAGAGCTGGCGTCCTGGTCAGGCTGAGACGGTGCCCTAACCGCTACCTACCATTCGTCTTTCCAATGTACAGTCACTGGACAACAAAGTCAGCGAACTCAGGGCACGGATCTCGTTCCAGCGAGAAACACGGGACTGCTATATACTCTGTCTCACAGAAACCTGGTTATCGCCGGAGATACCGAACGAAGACATCGAGCCTGCTGGGTTCTCTGTACACCGCGCAGACAGAACAAAAGACCTCTCCGGGAAGAGTAAAGGTGAAGGTGTATGTTTTATGATCAATGCTTGGTGTGATCAGAGGAATGTACACTTCATCGAGTCTTTTTGCTCTCCAGACATAGAATATCTCACCATCTCGTGCGGTGGCTGCCGAGGGAGATTTCGGGGTCAATTGCCCGTGTACATTCCACCACAGGCTGAAGATGATCTGGCGCTCGGGAAACTGCACGAGGCTGTTAACAGGCTGGAGACCACGCGCCTGGAGGCCACCTGTATTGGTGTCAGGGACTTTAACAAAGCGAACTTCAGGAAAGTTGCATCAAAGTTCGTCCAACATATCTCATGCTGCACGAGAGGATCGCACGCTGGATCACTGCTACACCCCTTTCCGTGAAGCGTACAAGGCCCTCCCCCGACCTCCGTTTGGCAAATCTGATCACACCTATAGGCAGAAGCTGAAACAGGCACCCCCCACTATCAGGGAGGTCCACCGTTGGTCAGACCAATCAGACTCCATGCTGCAGGACTGTTTTGAGCACGTGGACTGGGAGATGTTCCAGGATCATTGACGAGTACACAGACTCTGTGACTGGATTCATTAGAAAGTGCATAGAGGATGTTGTACCCACTAAACCAGTCCGGGTTTACCCCAACCAGAAACCCTGGCTGAACTGTGAAGTTCGTGCGGCTCTGAACACACGGGCCGCTGCTTTTAAATCTGGACACACGGAGGAGTATTAGAAAGCCAGCTATGCTCTCCGGAAGACCATCAGAGCAGCCAAACATGAGTACAGGGCTAAGGTGGAGTCACAGTTCAACACCACCAACACAAGAAGCCTGTGGCAGGGGTTAAACACAATACCAGACTTCAGGAGGGAAACTCGATCTGTGGATCACATCAGTGCTGCGCTTCCAGACCAGCTGAATACCTTCTACGCTCGTTTTGAGGTAAACCACACCGTACTCCCAGAAAGAGCCCCTGCTACCGCCGACTCAGCCCCCCACTCTGTCTCCGTGGTGACGTGTGCAAAGCTTTCAAGCGTGTCAACGTCCGCAAGGCACCCGGACCGGATGGCATACCTGGACGAATCCTTAAAGTATGTGCATATCAGCTAGCAGGAGTGTGAATCTCCAACCTCTCTCTCCCTGTCAGTTGTGCCAGCATGTTTCTAACTGGCCACCATTGTGCCAGTTCCAAAGACAGCCAGGATCACCACCTTAAATGACTGGCGCCCAGTCGCTCTGACCTCCATCATAAGCAAGTGCTTTGAGAAGCTGGTCAGAGACTTCATCTGCTCCTCACTACCTGCCACCCTGGACCCACTGCAGTTCGCCTACCGACAGAACAGATCCACTGATGATGCTATAGCCCTGACACTGCACACTGCCCTCTCCCACCTGGACAAAAAGAAGAACACGTATGTGAGAATGCTGTTTGTGGACTACAGCTCAGCATTCAACACCATCGTCCCGTCAAGACCCGACACCAAGCTTCGGGATCTGGGTCTGAACAGTTCTCTGTGTAGCTGGATCCTGAACTTCCTGACGGACCGACGCCAGGTGGTGAAGTTGGCTGGCATCACCTCCTCCTCACTGACCCTTAGCACTGGAGCCCCACAGGGCTGTCTGCTCAGCCCTCTCTTGTACTCCCTGTATACGCACGACTGTACAGCCAGACACAGCTCCAATGTCTTCATCAAATCTGCAGATGACACTACAGTTGTGGGCCTGATCTCCAATAACAACGAGGAGGCCTACAGAGAGGAGGTCAGCTTCCTGACACACTGGTGCCGGGAGAACAACCTTTCTCTCAATGTCAACAAGACCAAGGAGCTGATAGTGGACTTCGGGAAGCAGGAGAGAGTGCACACCCCCAGCACCATCAATGGGGCCGCTGTAGAGAGGGTCAGCAGCTTTAAGTTCCTCGGTGTTCACATCACAGAGGAACTCACATGGACTGAACACACCCGCGCTACACCCACTGCACTGTTAGCGAGCGGAAAGCTTTGCAGAGGGTGGTGCAGGCAGCTCAGTACATCACCGGTGTTCAGCTTCCAAACCTACTGGATTAATACACCAGCCGCTGCACCTAAGTTTTTCACTCACCTTTAACCGAAAGACAATATTAAAGTGCTTTTAAGACCAAAGACCACTTAATCAACCCAAAATCTCTCAAGGTGTTGGACAATATCTTTTTTACTTGTGATACATTTGCAACAAATTTTATATATAAAACCCGTAGCAGATAGGCAGATTATCAGTCAGGAAGTCAATAATGAATCCTTGGGGTATCCTCGTCAGTGTCCCATCATTTTCAGTTATAGACTCTCCAGAGTCGTAAACGATCATAAAGAAACTAAGCTCTTCCACATGCAACTTGAACCCTATTCCTACTTCACTATTTAAGTATGTTTTTAATTGTACATTCAAGAACAGTGAAGCAATTGCTGAACAAGAGTAACATGGATCTCTCATTAATAAACAGGCATTTTTACGTATCTCTGGGAAATCATACATTGAAAACATTGGAATGTCTATTGTAGTAACACGAGGGTCTATATGAGGGTCACCATTGTTCTTGTCATGCATGCTTCCGCAAGGAAGTGTGATTTATCTTCATAGGTACGCTGACATGTAGCTGTATGTTTCTGTCTTAAAGAGGCAAGACTCTATTCTTAGACTCATTATTTGCATGGCAGATATCTCTCTGTGGATGGCACAAAATTGTCTACAGCTTAATCATGAAAAAAGCAAAAACTTATCGGCAAAAACTTAAAAGGCCTTCTTGCATCTTATGTGAAGTTTGAGGTACGTAACCTGGGGGTAACACCTGATTCTGGTCTGTACTTCACTCCCCATTTAAACAATGTTGAAGAAGCTGCATTCCATCACTTTACAGCAGGTTTGATTACTGTAAGCCTTTTTAAGTGGACTTCCAAAAGCATCTACCCATCCACTGTACAAAATGCAGCTGCTCGTATTGTATCCAGGACCAAAAAGAGAGATCATATTGCTCCTGTTTTAAGAGAGTTTAACTGGTTACCGGAATTATTTAGGATAGATTTAAAAATTCATTAATTGGTTTTAAGCCCTACATGACTCAGCACCTGCATAAGCTCCAAAGTGTTATCTTAGGTCTGTAAACCTTGGGGAAGGTTCTTTTAGCTACCGTGTTTCTAAAGAATGGAATGCATTACCCCCTGGCAGTTACACAGTCCAGAAGTAAATAAGCTAAAACTGAAAACACACCTTTTCAGTTTAGCTTTTATTGTCTTTAATTGTTGAGTTTTATATCATTTTATTTTTCATTTCTTTTTTTTATTTGTTGTTTTGTTATGCTTTTGTGTTTTAAAGTTATTTTTACTTTTAGTTTTTAATTATATGTGTTCTATGTATTGTTTGTTCATTTTTATTCTACTATTTTACTGTTTTTGTTTTAACTTCTTTTTATCTGTCTTTTTAATGTTTAGCACTTTGGATTGCATATGAAAGATACTGAAAGATTGCATGTGTGAAAGAAAGTTTATAAATAAAGTTTATTATTTTTATTATTTATTATTAAAAATTAGGTTTAAAGCTGTACATGTAAATGAAGAAATGTTTTATTTGTCCAGAATGATGAAAAGTCGAACTGTAGATTCTAAAGTGATTTAAAATCTGTAGAACATCAGAAATGAAGTTTTATAAGGTTAACATTACTAATGCCTCACCTATAAACCATGATAAAAACAATGATATGAAAGTGATTATATTTGTGTGTGCATGAAAAAGAACATGGGTTGCAGAAAGTGCTTTGTGTAGAAAACAGGCTGGTGTAAAATGTACTACATAAAAAACACTGAGTTCATATATTTAATGACATAAACCCACATTCCTCCAGTCTGTACTGAATGTTCAAATGTGACTACTTAATAAACAGAATAGCTATATTCTTTTACCCAATCAGAGACGACTATATTGCTGTAGTAATAAAGAGCTTTAACAATGCTGTAGATATAAAATGATCTAAATCTTAATCGATGATCAATTTTATCCATTGCTTGCCTCACGCACTTTATGCCAGGGTCCTCACACAGTCTGCAGTGAAGAAAAGATCAACTGTAAAGCTGAAAAGGTTGTTGACCAAGTATATAATTGATGAAGCTGTGGGCTTTGGGGTTGAAATTAATGAAGTTGTTGGTTTGGTGTTGAAATAGAGGAAGTTGCTGGCTTTGATGTGGAAATTGATGAACTTGTTGGCTTTAGTGGTGAAATTGATGAAGTTGTTGACTTTGGTGTTGTTGATGTTTTATTATCAATTATGCCCATGGCTCTCTTCACCCATTTAGAGCTGGGGTCCACACACACAGGACCCTTCTTGCTGTAAAATCTGCAGTGTAGAAAAGATGAGTGTGAGTGTTTTAGACTAATAGATCTGATAGATAATCATATAAAACGTGTCTGATACAATTAAAAGTTCAGTTAAAGTTTATAATGTTAAAGTTTACAGTAGATCAAAGTGATAATAAGAGTAAACAGAGAACAGCAGATTAAAGTATTTATATTAAATATAGTTCATCTTACTGCTCTATTAATAAAGGACGGGGGTGAACACTTACACCACTCCGGGTTTTATACAGTCAGGTCTTGTTCTTTTGTACTGAATAATCTCAGTTAAAGGGATTCGACTGGCAAAGAAATTGAAACAGCACAACCCTGGTTGGTTCGCATCTGTGTGAGAAAATAATAATAATGATGATAAACCGGAGAGGGATGTAGTAAAGTGATGTTGATAGATGATACTGTGAAGTGAATAGTGGATGTAAGTGTTAGTCAGTGTAATGAATCTACAGCAGGTGTGATTCTCTAACTTTACTCCTCCTGTTAATACTGTGAACAACACTGTAGTGTTACAGTCTATCAGCTCATACACATACAGATACACTACACTATAATACACATCACACACTACACTACACCACACTATACCAACATTACACTATACTACACTACATTACACTGCTCTACAGTACCCACACATTACACTACACTACACTACACTACATTACACTGCTCTACAGTACCCACACATTACACTACACTACACTACACTACATTACACTGCTCTACAGTACCCACACATTACACTACACTATATTACACTGCTCTACAGTACCCACACATTACACTACACTATATTACACTGCTCTACAGTACCCACACATTACACTATACTATATTACACTGCTCTACAGTACCCACACATAACACTACACTATATTACACTGCTCTACAGTACCCACACATTACACTATACTACACTACATTACACTGCTCTACAGTACCCACACATTACACTACACTACATTACACTGCTCTACAGTACCCACACATTACACTACACTACACTACATTACACTGCTCTACAGTACCCACACCTTACACTATACTATATTACACTGCTCTACAGTACCCACACATTACACTATACTATATTACACTGCTCTACAGTACCCACACATTACACTACACTACACTACATTACACTGCTCTACAGTACCCACACCTTACACTATACTATATTACACTGCTCTACAGTACCCACACATTACACTACACTATATTACACTGCTCTACAGTACCCACACATTACACTACACTACACTACATTACACTGCTCTACAGTACCCACACATTACACTATACTATATTACACTGCTCTACAGTACCCACACATAACACTACACTATATTACACTGCTCTACATTACACTACACTATATTACACTGCTCTACAGTACCCACACATTACACTACACTATATTACACTGCTCTACAGTACCCACACATTACACTATACTATATTACACTGCTCTACAGTACCCACACATAACACTACACTATATTACACTGCTCTACAGTACCCACACATTACACTATACTACACTACATTACACTGCTCTACAGTACCCACACATTACACTACACTATATTACACTGCTCTACAGTACCCACACATTACACTACACTATATTACACTGCTCTACAGTACCCACACATTACACTACACTATATTACACTGCTCTACAGTACCCACACATTACACTACACTATATTACACTGCTCTACAGCAGCGTTTCTCAACCTTTTTTCAGTCGTGGCACGCTTTATAAGTATGCAAAATTTTAAGGCACCCCAGGAACCTTTGCAATCTCTTTCGCTGTTTGCAAACCTAGCATTTTGTCCACAATAGCTGTACATGCTGGCAGTATGACCGTCTCGGCAATCGTGTGCGGCTTCTTAGCCTTAGCTACTATTTCGGCCACTTAATAGCTAGCCTCCAAGGCTTTCTCTGACACTTTTGCACTTTATCATCACTTGCTCTTGTCACCTATGCTGACTTTTAAAACATGAAAAATACTCTGCATTCTTACTGGCTAGCAATGGGTTTTTTGTTGTCAGGTGTCTTTTGAGCTTGCTCGGAACCATTGCTTGGTTTGATAATTTCATGCCACATACCAGACACAAAGGTAGAGGGCAAAATGGATCCCCGGTGAAGATGAAACCATACGACAAGTAGCTGTCGTCGTATTGTCTTTTCTTTGCCTTGCTGCTGGCCTCTGTTACACCAACTGCCAAACTACCACTGGATGAAGAAGTTGGTGGCTCAGATTCAGAGTTATATGATTCTCCAGCCTTTCTTTTCAAAAAACGTTCCATGCTAGCTTGTGGGCTCTCGCAGTGCGTGGAAAAAAAAAAACACAGTTTACACGAGGCTACTTGCGTAATCACGTGCTGACCTTGATAAGGGTCATATGAGATAAATTTGAATGATTTTTAAAGTGTATAATAAGCTTCAATTTTTAAAACTATAGTTTTTTATTTCACATCAGAATATTTTGACGGCACCCCCAATGAAGACAGACGGCACCCTGGTTGAGAAACGCTGCTCTACAGTACCCACACATTACACTACACTACATTACACTGCTCTACAGTACCCACACATTACACTACACTACACTACATTACACTGCTCTACAGTACCCACACCTTACACTATACTACACTATATTACACTGCTCTGCAGTACCCACACACTACACTATACTACACTATATTACACTGCTCTACAGTACCCACACATTACACTACACTACATTACACTGCTCTACAGTACCCACACCTTACACTATACTACACTACACTACATTACACTGCTCTACAGTACCCACACCTTACACTATACTACACTATATTACACTGCTCTGCAGTACCTACACACTACACTATACTACACTACATTACACTGCTCTACAGTACCCACACATTACACTATACTACACTACATTACACTGCTATACAGTACCCACACATTACACTACACTACACTACACTACACTACATTACACTGCTCTACAGTACCCACACATTACACTATACTACACTACATTACACTGCTCTACAGTACCCACACCTTACACTATACTACACTATATTACACTGCTCTACAGTACCCACACATTACACTATACTACACTACATTACACTGCTCTACAGTACCCACACACTACACTATACTACACTACACTACATTACACTGCTCTACAGTACCCACACATTACACTACACTATATTACACTGCTCTACAGTACCCACACATTACACTACACTATATTACACTGCTCTGCAGTACCTACACACTACACTATACTACACTACATTACACTGCTCTACAGTACCCACACATTACACTATACTACACTACATTACACTGCTATACAGTACCCACACATTACACTACACTACACTACACTACACTACATTACACTGCTCTACAGTACCCACACCTTACACTATATTACACTGCTCTACAGTACCCACACATTACACTATACTACACTACATTACACTGCTCTACAGTACCCACACATTACACTACACTACATTACACTGCTCTACAGTACCCACACATTACACTATACTACACTACATTACACTGCTATACAGTACCCACACATTACACTATACTACACTATATTACACTGCTCTGCAGTACCCACACACTACACTATACTACACTACATTACACTGCTCTACAGTACCCACACATTACACTATACTACACTACATTACACTGCTCTACAGTACCCACACCTTACACTATACTACACTATATTACACTGCTCTGCAGTACCCACACACTACACTATACTACACTACATTACACTGCTCTACAGTACCCACACATTACACTATACTACACTACATTACACTGCTATACAGTACCCACACCTTACACTATACTACACTATATTACACTGCTCTACAGTACCCACACATTACACTATACTACACTACATTACACTGCTCTACAGCACCCACACCTTACACTATACTACACTATATTACACTGCTCTGCAGTACCCACACATTACACTACACTACACTACATTACACTGCTCTACAGTACCCACACCTTACACTATACTACACTATATTACACTGCTCTACAGTACCCACACATTACACTACACTACACTACACTACATTACACTGCTCTGCAGTACCCACACATTACACTATACTACACTATATTACACTGCTCTACAGTTCCCACACACTACACTATACTACACTACATTACACTGCTCTACAGTACCCACACATTACACTACACTACACTACATTACACTGCTCTGCAGTACCCACACCTTACACTACACTACACTATATTACACTGCTCTACAGTACCCACACCTTACACTATACTACACTATATTACACTGCTCTACAGTACCCACACATTACACTACACTACACTACACTACATTACACTGCTCTGCAGTACCCACACATTACACTATACTACACTATATTACACTGCTCTACAGTTCCCACACACTACACTATACTACACTACATTACACTGCTCTACAGTACCCACACATTACACTACACTACACTACATTACACTGCTCTGCAGTACCCACACCTTACATTACACTACACTATATTACACTGCTCTACAGTACCCACACATTACACTACACTACATTATACTGCATTACACTGCTCTGCAGTACCCACACATTACACTATACTACACTATATTACACTGCTCTACAGTTCCCACACACTACACTATACTACACTACATTACACTGCTCTACAGTACCCACACATTACACTACACTACACTACATTACACTGCTCTACAGTACCCACACATTACACTATATTATACTGCTCTACAGTACCCACACATTACACTACACTATACTGCATTACACTGCTCTGCAGTACCCACACATTACACTATACTACACTACATTACACTGCTCTACAGTACCTACACATTACACTATATTACACTGCTCTACAGTACCCACACATTACACTACACTACACTATACTGCATTACACTGCTCTGCAGTACCCACACATTACACTATACTACACTACATTACACTGCTCTACAGTACCTACACATTACACTATATTATACTGCTCTACAGTACCCACACATTACACTACACTACACTATACTGCATTACACTGCTCTACAGTACCCACACATTACACTACACTACACTATACTGCATTACACTGCTCTGCAGTACCCACACATTACACTATACTACACTACATTACACTGCTCTACAGTACCTACACATTACACTATATTATACTGCTCTACAGTACCAACACATTACACTACACTACACTATACTGCATTACACTGCTCCACAGTACCCACACATTACACTACACTACACTATACTGCATTACACTGCTCTGCAGTACCCACACATTACACTATACTACACTATATTACACTGCTCTACAGTACCCACACATTACACTATACTACACTACATTACACTGCTCTACAGTACCTACACATTACACTATATTATACTGCTATACAGTACCCACACCTTATACTATACTACACGACATTACACTGCTCTACAGTACCTACACATTACACTATACTACACTACATTACACTGCTCTACAGGTCCCACACACTACACTATACTACACTATATTATACTGCTCTGCAGTATCCACAAATTACACTATACCCCACTATATTACAATGCTCTACAGTACCCACACATTACACTAAACTACACCACATTACAATGCTCTACAGTACCCACACATACTTTATGATATCATATCACACATACTACACAACATGATACTACTCTACAGTACCCACCCATTCTGTACCATATCACACTGCTCTACTGTACCCACACATTCTACACTATATTACATACAACAGTATATTACTCTGCTCCACAGTACCCACACATTCTACAATATATTACATAAACACTATGTCACACTGCTCTACAGTACCCACACATCCTACACTACATTATACTGCTCTACAGTACCCACACATACTACACTGCGTCACACTGCTCTACAGTACCCACACATACTACACTGCGTCACACTGCTCTACAGTACCCACACATACTACACTACATTACATTGCTCTACAGTACCCACACATACAAACACTACATCAGACTGCTCTACTGTATCCACATATACAAACACTGTGACACTGTTCTACAGTACCCACACATACTACACGATATCACTGTTCCACTGTACCCACACATACTACTATATTACACTGCTCTACAGTACCCACACATAATACACTATATCCCACTGCCCTACACTACCCACACATAATACACTACACTACAATTACACTACAGTACAATGCTGTCTAAGCAAGGGGAAAAAATCAACCATACACTTATAATCTGTTTGTGTTGGAACAGTAAAAACTATTTAGACACAGATAATTATGAAAATGGCAGAAACTGAAGCATGAACTTCAACTTACTGTAACCCTCCACACAGAATCGAAGGTAGAGGATGATCAGAAGACCCAGGAGGAGAGAACAAGGGTAGACTCTCATGTCTGCAGCTTCAGCTCCAGAAGATGAGGATCAGTCTGGGGAGGGCTGGAAATGCTTGGTTTCAGTTTTATAAGCGAGTAAAGTGTGGGATGGGGTTTGGAACAGTGGGACACTGTGTATAAAGAAACCTCTTTTCTACAGGAAGTTTATACAGCTGTCTGGCATTAGTTAGGAGAAAACATTCTGAATGTCTGGCAGTAATCAGTAATATATTATTAATATAACTAATAATATTATAATTAGAATTCTTTCAAATTAAGAAGAAATGTTTTGGACAGCTGTGGGAGCAGGTCCAGCACATCCATATAGGCAAACTAGACAGTCACCTAGAGCAGTGCTTTAGAAAGGATGGGAAGATGTATCTTCATCTGTAGGGACTTAATTGCCGAGTACAGCATACAACATCTCTCTGTGAGTGGCTAGGTGGGTGTTTAATAACCCCGCCCCAGTCCTTTTCTAAAACCTGCCCTTACTGAAGTGGCTTAGCAAATGGACCCAGGCCTAGCTGGCTCAGGTTTAAAGCTTTGCATATGGAGATATAAATCGAGCATATGAATCACATGCCTGATATTTCAAGAGTCGCACACAAGAAATTTGGTTTTGGCCGTTTGTGTCTCTCTAGTACAGCACAAATATACACATAACAATCTGATAGTCCACAATATACACTGTAAAAAAAATAAAGGAAACACTTTTTAATCAGAGTATAGCATCAACTCAGTTCAACTTTAGGAATATTGATCTGGTCAGTTAAGTAGTAGGGAGGGCTGTTAATCAGTTTCAGCTGCTTTGGTGTTAATGAAATTAACAACAGGTGCAGTAGAGGAGCAACAATGAGACCCCCCCCAAAACAGGAATGGTTTAAAAGGACGAGGTCATTGACATTTTGTCCCCCCTCAACTTCTCTGACTGATTTTTCACTAGTTCTACAGTAGACTTCGGTCAGCGTCACTACTAGTACCATGGTGTGGTACCTGGACCCTACGGAGGTTGCACAGGTAGTCCAACTACTGAAGGATGGCACATCAATATGTTCCATTGCCACAAGGTTTGCTGTGTCTCCCAGCACAGTCTTAAGAGTACGGTGGAGATTCCAGGAGGCAGGCAGTTACTCTAGGAGAGCTGGACAAGGCTGTAGAAGGTCCTTAACCCCTCAGCAGGACCGGTATCTGCTCCTTTGTGCAAGGAGGAACAAGATGAGCACTGCCAGAGCCCTACTGCTGTGAATGTGTCTGACCAAACAATCAGAAACAGGCCTCATGAGGGCGGCCTGAGGACCCCCTGTAGGACCTCCGACGTCCTGTAGTGGGCCCTGTGCTCGCTGGCCAGCACCGTAGAGCTGGATGGGCATTTGACACAGAACACCAGAATTGTCAGATCCGCCACAGGCGCCTTGTGCTTTTCACAGATGAGAGCAGGTTTTACCTGAGCATATGTGACAGGCGTGACAGGCTTTGGAGACGCCATGGAGAATGTTATGCCGCCTGCACCATCATTCAGCATGACTGGTTTGGTGGTGGGACAGTGATGGTCTGGGGAGGCATATCCTTGGAAGGACACACAGACCCCTACAGGCTAGACAACGGCACCCTGACTGCTATTAGGTATCAGGATGAAATCCTCGTTGTCAGACCCTACGCTGGTGCAGTGGGTTCTGGGTTCCTCCTGGTGCACAAAAATGCCCGGCCTCATGTGGCGAGAGTATGCAGGCAGTTCTTGGAGAATGAAGGAATTGATACCATTGACTGGCCCACCGGCTCGCCTGACCTAAATCCTATAGAACACCTCTGGGACATTATGTTTCGGTCCATCCGACGCCACCAGGTTGCACTTCAGACTGTCCAGGAGCTCAGTCCAGATCTGGGAGGAGATCCCCCAGGACACCATCCGTCGTCTCATTAGGAGCATGTGGAGGCCATACAAACTACTGAGTACCATTTTGAGTTGCTGCAATGGAATTTGGGTTAAATGGACAAGCCTGCTGCATCATTTCTTCACTTTGATTTTCAGGGTGTCTTTGAATTCAACCCTCTGTAGGGTGATCATTTTCATTTCCATCAAACGACGTGGCATCCTTTCGTTCCTAACACATTACCCAGTCTACATGAGGAACGATATTCTGCATGATTTTTTTCCCACTGAGATCTGATGTGTTTTCAAAGTGTTCCCTTTATTTTTTTATGAGCAGTGTACATAATGACTCCACATATATACAATACATACAGACACTGTACAATATATACTCTACACAGTATACACCATATACACAACCACTCCACATATACACAATACATACACACACCGTACAATATACACTCTACACAGTATACACTATATACACAACCACTCCACATATACACAATACATACACACACCGTACAATATACACTCTACACAGTATACACCATATACACACCGACTCCACATATACACAATACATAAAGACACTGTACAATATATACTCTACACAGTATACACCATATACACACCGACTCCACATATACACAATACTTACACACACTGTACAATATACATTCTATACAGTATACACCATATACACAACCACGCCACATATACACAATACATACACACACCGTACAATATACACTCTACACAGTATACACTATATACACACCGACTCCACATATACACAATACATAAAGACACTGTACAATATACACTCTATACAATATACACCATATACACAACAACTCCACATATACACGATACATACAGACACACCGTACAATATACACTCTACACAGTATACACCATATACACAACCACTCCACATATACACGATACAAACAGACACCGTACAATATACACTCTACACAGTCTACACCATATACACAACCACTCCACATATACACGATACATACACACACTGTACAATATACACTCTACACAGTATACACCATATACACACCGACTCCACATATACACGATACATACACACACTGTACAATATACACTCTACACAGTCTACACCATATACACAACCACTCCACATATACACTATACATACACACACTGTACAATATACACTCTACACAGTATACACCATATACACACAGATTCCACATATACACAATACATACAGACACTGTACAATATACACTTTACACAGTATACACCATATACACACCGACTCCACATATACACAATACATACAGACACTTACATACAGGTCCAGTGTAAAGTTTCCACAGTCAGTGATGGTTTGGGGTGCCATGTCAACTGCTGGTGTTGGTCCACTGTGTTTTCTGAGGTCCAAGGTCAACGCAGCCGTCTACCAGGAAGTCTTAGAGCACTTCATGCTTCCTGCTGCTGACCAACTTTATGGAGATGCAGATTTCATTTTCCAGCAGGACTTGGCACCTGCACACAGTGCCAAAGCGACCAGTACCTGGTTTAAGGACCATGGTATCCCTGTTCTTCATTGGCCAGCAAACTCGCCTGACCTTAACCCCATAGTAAATCTATGGGGTATTGTGAAGAGGAAGATGTGATACGCCAGACCCAACAATGCAGAGGAGCTGAAGGCCACTATCAGAGCAACCCGGGCTCTCATAACACCTGAGCAGTGCCACAGACTGATCGACTTCATGCCACACCGCATTTCTGCAGTAACCCAGGCAAAAGGAGCCCCAGCTAAGTACTGAGTGCTGTACATGCTCATACTCTTCATCTTCGTACTTTCAGTTGGCCAACATTTCTAAAAATCCTTTTTTGTATTGTTTTAAGTGAGCTGGATGGGCGGGATCTCTGACCATCTTGGTGGCCCTGCTGCGGCACCATGACGGATACAGACCTTGTACATGTGGAGGTGGGGTCCTGATTCTCTCTGCTGTGCTCACCACTCTCTGGAGTGATTTCTGAGCACATGTGAATACTGAATGGGGCGTGGGGAATTCCCCCGACAATATACAATATATTTTGTGGTGACTGCCTTGCTCCACCATGCTCCACTTCTTGTCTATATAATACCCATCTGTGAAATATTACTCTCTAAAATCTTTGTGTGCAGGATTACAGAATTTACTGTAGAAATATAAACATGAGTCATGTGAGTGTACAATAATGATATTTAAAAGACTGTAGTGGGCTGAGGGGGACGGGGAAAGGAGAGTAAACACATGAGAAAACCCTCTGACAATATAAGGGACACCTATGGGGTCCTTAGGGAGCTGGTGCTTGGGCACGGAAGGCAGGTAAAGCTGCTGAGTGAGATGCCAGTTTGCTGTTCTCTGGGAGAATTGGACCAAAATAACCGCAGATCTCTCTCTCTCTAATAATTATCGATGCTCTAGCTCTTCTAGTTATATTTGAATGCTTTGTGTTAGCATGTACAGGCATTTTTAGCTTTTTAGCCCAATTAAGTTATTTATTCCAGTAGATGCTCTAAGATTGCAGTTCTCGGCAAGTTTTGTAGTGTTGGTGAGTAATTTATGATAGACACATGTGGGTTTGTACTGAAGTGGGATTGTCGCTGAGTGTAGCTTTAATAGATTTAATCAAATCTAATCTACCCGGACCTCGCCTGTTAAACAAAGGTGGTGACAGCGACCCTTTAATACCATTAACGTTCATTAATTAATTAATTAGTCAGCCTCGTTCGGCGGTGGGTTTCACCACAATACTATGAACATACAAAGAAACAAAAATCCAAATAACAGTTTTATTTTAACTTTATTATAGATGAACATGTAAACATCTGAGACATGATGGAAACTCTTACTCAGGAAAGAGTTAAGAAAATACAGTGATATTTTTAATTTCTAAATAATCCATATAAAACTTTACATTGAAATAAAGATATGTTAGAATGATGAACAGAGCTGTAGATTCTAAACAAACTGAAAATCTAAAGGACATCAGAAATAATACTGTCCTAAAATTGATATCCTGAATGTTTCAACTTTAAAATTCTTGTTCAAATCTTGATTCTAAAAAAACAATCCAGTCAGAGACGAGTACACTGCTATGGTAATAAAGAGCTGTAAAGAGGAAAGGAGTTAATTTCTCATTAATAGAGCAAAGATTTAAACTTTCAGGTGAGTTCATTTTAACCCTTCAACAATTCTTCGGTCAATTATGCCCATGGCTCGCTGCACCCACTCATAGCCGGGGTCCGCACACACATGACCCTTCTTGGTGGTGAAGCTGCAGTGAAGAAAAGATCAGCATCAATGGTTTAGACTGATAGATCTGACGGCTAATCAGGTAAAAATGCGTGATAAAGTGTTTCAGTCAGCCAGCTCAGTCGCTGAGACAACTTCCACCCTGAGAAATCTGAAATGTCCCGTTTGGAAATACAGAGCTTTTATTGGTCAGTTGACGGGACAATTGTGGAAGCTCAAGCCAAAGTGATGTGAAACCTATGTATCCCAGAGCTAGCCTAACATTCCAGCAGCAGCGACCTCTCAGAAATATGCACCCCGATGTGTTCCAGTTCCTCAAATACACGTTCCCCGATAAGTCCTCACAGGCTCAGGCACTTTAACACAGGACTGCAACGATGGAAAGCCAATCAATGAAATGCCTCAGTTTAATAATCCAGTAGACAGATAGGTGAAGGTTTACACCAGATATTAATTATTTAGAGGAGCTACTGCTGTAGGTCAAAGTGACAACAATACTCGCTATATTAAATATAGTTCATCTCACTCGGTTATTAATAAGAGGCGGGGGTGAACACTTACATCACTCCGGCTTTCGTGCAGTTGGAGCTTGTTTCTTTATACCCAGTTATGGCAGCTACAGGGATGGGTCTGGTGAAGAAGCTGAAACAGCATACCTCTGGGGTTTTCATGTCTGTGGGGAGAAAAATAAGACTAATAATACAAAGAAGGATGGAGTCAACTCTGAGTCCATCAGCACCTACACACACATACGCTGCACTGTACTACACTATACTATACTACGGTCTGCGTGAGGAAATTAAACAGCTGTATATTGGTAGATCAGGCTGGAAAATAACAGCTTCATTAATGAAAAGAATAGAAATGGATATTAATGAGTGCAATGAAAGAATCAGAAACTGATGTATGAACTTACTTTGTCCCACCACAGAGTCCTGAAGGAAGAGGATGATCAGCAGACCCAGGAGGAGAGAACGAGGACAGACACTCATGACTACAGCTTCAGCTCCTGGAGATGATCAGTCTGAGTAGATCTAGAAATGAGACTGATTACATCTCGTTCTGAGTTTTATAGGTGAGTAAGCAAAGCATGAACAACTGCCTTTCATTAGTTGTGAGAAAAGATGTCTAAAACAGTTCTAAATACAGCTCTGTGTTTGTCGGCTGGTTATCAACCACAACTATCTGGCCAATTTAGGTCTCTTTAGAAGTGTCTCATTGCACACTGTGCCTCATAGGGGGAAACACAATAGGGGAGTTCACCATGTAATAAATTGTTGTGACTTAGTGACTCCAATTGACCAAGCCAGACATTAATAATAAGACACCATCAAACGCTGGGTTCTGGATTAAAGAGAAAAGGCTCCAGGCTTTATTTTTTCTGGTGTGTGCTAAAGAGCGTACCCCTGGACAGATTTAATTCATTGGCCACCATACAGTCTATTATTATCTCATGGTTCACTCCACAGATACAGTGAACATGTTTTTAACCCCATGTCTTCAACCAGAATGCCTGTATTTCATTAAAGAAATATCACCCCTGACTTCTCAGGTTGCTCCCCAACCAATGCATTGTAGCCATTTCCATCACTACAGTGAAGTAGTAGTAGACAAGTTAAAGCATCATTGTTCAAACATGATGTAAGGCTTCATGTTTTGTTAACTGTGTGTGTATATTGTCACCTTTTTTAGATTTTGTTTTTTGGGCCAATGTGTCCTGAGTTTACTTTCGGTTTTAGTCAAGGGTTTGCATTTGCCTCATAACCCAGCATTACAATGCCGAGCTGACTCTCTAAAATGGGTGCTTGGCCCAGAAGCTACATGAGTCTCTACAGCAGCTGGTGACACTAATGCCTGCAAAGGGCCGGGTTACTTTTCATGGTCTCCAGCTTGTTCGCATTCTACCATGAGTCCCCAGTGAGGTTTATTGTTGATCTTTACTAGTTTATATTTAAAAGTGAGGCTACTCAGCTGACGTGTGGTCTGACATGGTTTCTAATGTAGTTTCATGTGTACAGATGACGGGAGAGCACTGGCCCTCCCTGGCTTTCTAATCATACATCTCCTTAAGCATTTGTTATGATACCATGTCAGTGTCAAAGCTTAATAGCTAATTTATCTATGAGGAGCAATGAGGAGCCGCATTCGAGCTAGGATTATCTCGGACATTGTGTTATGCTACATGAGAAGAACATACGGTGGAGAGAAGAGTACAGCCTTGACAAACCACAGACAAATGCAGCTCACAGAGGAAATTCTCAGTAACCTCAAAGGCTTTAAATGAGCTTGTCTGGTGTTAAACCGGACAAGACACATATAGGCCAGTTTAGCTTAGAGCAGCATTAATCTTTTGCGAGTATAGCATGTTTTACAGGGGCAAAATTCAGTGTAACCCAAATCAGACCAATACTCAATAACTCTTTAACTTTATATGAACTAAGGTCGCTCAAATAATGAGTTTTATTACATCTCATTTATAGCAGATGTGTACATTTGATTGTAAATGTTGTTCACTAATAGTGTTGCAACATCAGCCCGTTGTAAAGTTAGAATCTGACTCTACTTCTTTCCCATGTTCTATACTATACAGAAATAGAACATGTTGATTAATATTATTATTATCATTATTATTATTTTCTTTAACTTACATTAGTCATTTGTTTATGTAACTTGACATTTCCTATGGTAAACGCACCCTCAACAATAACCCGATCTCCTATGTAGCCTGTTCCAGTCTGCACAAATAAAATTCATGACCTTTTTAGTTTAAAAGACCAACTTCTTAGTAATGCTGTGGTTTTGCTCACAGGCCTATAACCAGTCCAGGTGCAAAGTATCTGCATAAACAGGTAAACCGAGATCTGCTCTACAACACTCTTTACAAGCAGATGAAATGATGTAAACTTAATTGCAAATCCAAACAAAGTGGAAGACCAGTAAGGAAAACTGATGAAATCCATCACCTTCAATAGCATTACGTAGGCACATAGTAAAGTAATGGACGTCTGAGGCGTGCATAGCTCCTGTCACCATTCTACCAACATTTATTTACGGCTGTGCCATTCTCTGTACACACTGTGCCGATGGAGATAGGAAGCAGAGCGTGATATTTACATCTAGTTACTTCTAATTGTGATGATAGCATAGACTGTAATTACATGCTAAATAAGTGCCAAACGCAAAATGTGATAAATATGGTTGATATTGTTAATATTGCCCAAACTGGAGATTTTCTATTATTCTATTTTAAATAATAGCTTGATTTCTTGATATCTAGCCCTGTACTCTGGTCCAGGGTGCTAACGAATAGCCCATTGTACCCACTGGAGGGTTTTAGGTGTTTCACCATGTAAAGCCTTAAAAAGTAAGAGCTAATTCTTTAAAATCACTTTGGCACATTTAATTAAAATGGTGTGTTTCATTTTAAATTAAATAAACCTTGTGATGTTAAATAAAGTCTGCAAACCGGTGAGTATTAATCGATCAATAGTAATCAAAGCCAAAAGGTGGTTTATTAAAGTATTAAATTAAAGAGAGTGTATATTTGGCTAGGGAGAATATAACTATATAATCTACTGAGAATGAGGCCGCAGTGACGAAATGTAAATGTACACCAAAACACCTTTGCTTTAAAGATGAAAAGACATTTAGTACAAAAGTGCATTGATAGTTAAAGTATCAAAAGTCATTTTAGAGGATTAACAAAAATTATCCTTAGTACTTAATCTACTTAATCTTAATAAACTTAATCATCAACTGCAATTCACTTAAAGCAGTCTTTCTTTCTGAGCTTTTTCTCTTTGAGCTGTAATTCTGGCTCTGCCAGATTCCTGGCTAAGAAACTCCAGCACAGCTTCAGGAGTTCCTGAAGTGGGCTAGAAGGCACACCTGCTGGTGGAAGGAACTGAGTGGCTAGAGATGAAGGAGCAGGGTAGAAGGAGCCACAGGTGAGGTCATATTCTTGAATAGGGAGCCTGGTGACTTCACACCTGTGCTCCTTAGCTCAGTTCCAGTAGGCCTACATGAAGTCAGTTGGGAACTAAAGCAGGAGAATGTGTTGGTTGCTAGCTATGCACGTTTAACTGGCCATAATTTATTACAACCCAACAGATAAATTAACGATATTCCTAAATGTAAAACTTGTTTGTGTCTCAGATTAGGGCTGCATCCAGAATACCCATAAGCTGCTGCCTTTCCCTATCGATCCAGCCTTCTGTCAAACCATCTCCCGGAAACTGATTTTGTAACACCATCTTACAATCTGTCTGAATACCTGAAAAGACGCGAGAAACCACCTGAAATACTGGCTAAAAAGGCTTCAAGTGGAGAATACACGAGTATATGCTTTGGAGTGACATCACTGTAGACACACCCAGAGAGGACGTGAATATGAAGAACATTACAAAGAACTTTTTTTTTCTGAAGTAGAACTCTCAGGTAGGACTGTGTTCAGTAATGATCATCAATGCAGCTAATCTCAGATCGTGATGTATAAAGGTCACAATTACACTACCTGTTACTGTAAATAACTACCTGAGAAATGTTAAAACACTGACACTCTTGGCCTCTAATGGGCAAGTGTAAATTGAAAACATACATACTATAAACATATACAACTCATAACTGTTAAACATATAATTGAAGTAATTTTATAAAAATACAAAGCAAAGGTGTTGCATAATTAACATTTTATTATTTTATTAGAGATAAAAGTGTAAATACCAAAGACTAGACCGAAACTCTTACTCACATAAGAGAAAATATTTTACAGATTCCAAATAGTCATTATGAAGCTTTAAATGATCCTTTCTTTATTCTAGAGTGAAAATCTGTGCAGCATCACAAATTAAATTCTATAACATTACCCTCAAAACGCTTCATCTTTAAAAATGATAGTCTTAAAGCACAAAAAAACAAAATTGTCTGTAAACAGAGAATTACAGTATAGTATTTATCATTCAATAAATGCTTGTTCATGCTTAAATATTGAAAAAAAATTATACTAGTTAAATCATTAAAGAACCATTTTTCATTTTTACTGTTTGACAATGAAGAAGATTGACAACAATATGTAAAAGTAAAAAAAGGAAACAAATATATAAAAAATAAAGTGGTGTACAGTTAATACATTTATGCTTACATAAAGCCACATTCTGCACTTAATGTTCAAATATGACTCCTTAAACAGAAAAGCTTTATTCCTTCACCCAATCAGAGACGAGTATATTGCTATAGTAATAAAGAGCTGGAAAGAGGACAGGAGTTCATTTTCTCATTAATAAAGAGAAAATTAAACACTTGGCTTTGGAGTTATTGAGTCAAAAAATTGACGATCAATTATGTTTATGGCTCGCTTCACCCATCTAGACCTGGGGTCCACACAGACAGGACCCTTCGGGGTGGTAAATCTGCAGTGAAGAAAAGATGAGTGTGAGTGTTTTAGACTAATAGATCTGATAGATAATCATATAAAACGTGTCTGATACAATTAAAAGTTCAGTTAAAGTTTATAATGTTAAAGTTTACAGTAGATCAAAGTGGTAATAAGAGTAAACAGAGAACAGCAGATTAAAGTATTTATATTAAATATAGTTCATCTTACTGCTCTATTAATAAAGGACGGGGGTGAACACTTACACCACTCCGGGATGTGTACAGTCAGGTCTTGTTCTTTTGTACTCCGTAATGAAACGTACAGGGATTGCACCGGTAAAGAAACTGAAACAGCATGACCCTGGTGCATTCCCATCTGAAAATAATAATAGAGGAAGAATAAAAGTGAAATAGGATGTAAGTGTTAGTATTGTGAAGTAAATAGTGGGTCAAAGTCAGTGTACTGAAGCAGGGGTGATCCATCTAACTTTTCTCTTCCTGTTAATGCTGTGAATAACACGGTTCGACCATATAAGTTTATACATACACATAAACTACAATACAATGCACTACATTACACTACTCTGCATTACACTACACTGCTTTACACTACACTACACTACACTACACCTACACTACACTGCACTACACATACACTACTTTACAATACACTACATTACACTACACAACACATACATTACACTACACAACACATGCATTACACTACACTACTCTACATTAAACTGCATTCACTACATTACACACACACTACACTACACATGCATCGCACTGCACTGCACAAATACTACATGACATTATACATACATTCCACTACACAACACATACACTACACTACAGTGTAAAGAAATGAACATCTGTCATATATTTGTATTCTAATCATGTTAGAACAGTAATTTGAAAATCGCACTCTTTTAAAAATGTGGTTCTTAAAGGTTCCTGGGCAAAGAACAGTTCTATATAAAATCCTAAACACCCGACAAACCCTTTGCATGATTTATTCATGAAATGGTTCTTCAGGTTGCTTATGTGCTCTAGTTGGTTCTGTAGGGAACCTTTTGAAAATGACTATAAAACCAATAAAAATGTTTTCTGTCCTTAACTTTGTCACTGACAGCAGAACCCTTTTTGGTGCTATACAGAATTATTTTCATTACTGAAGAACCCCTCAGGAATCATCTATTATAAGTAATAGTTGCAGATACAGAGATAGTAATAATGTGTGTTATTAAACACACAGAACGTATTAATCAGACTGAACAGATGAACTTACTCTGTCCCTCCACACAGGACTGGAGGTAGAGGATGATCAGCAGACCCAGGAGGAGAGAACGAGGACAGACTCTCATGACTGCAGTTTCAGCTCCAGAAGATAATGATCTGTCTGAGGAGGGCTGTCTGTGTTGCTCTTGGTTTTGTAAGTGAGTAAGGGGTGGGATTGTGGGTCAAAGGACAAGGTGGGTTTAAAAAAGATTTTGTTTCAACAGGAAATCTGTGGTTATTACCAAAGTGACATATGAACAGCTTGTATTAGTCATTAGAAAAGATGATCCAAACAATTCTAAAGATGTATTGTGATGTGCAGCTGGTAACTGACCGCTATAACATGTTTTGGTCAGTAGCACAAAGGTACAAGGTTAATGTGTGCATAAATCATTACGCGTTAACCTCAACTACATGAAGAAATCTAAAATAGACCTGCTGATGTGGTTTCTGACGCTGTGTGCAATACTATAACCTATAAGAATGGACATACGTGGGTTGCAGAGCTAAAAGCAGTGAATGTATTCCACACTATTGTCAGAGTTTATACATAACAGTCTGTCAGGAATCTACTTAAAACTCAGCATGGTTTAGTGCATGGCTTTGGGTGGCCTATAGCTTCTTTTACACCCCAGTTACATTGGCCTCATGGTTCCAGTGTAAAACTAAAGGAGTGAGTTTCAAACAATCTTATATCATGTTTTACAAATGTATTGCTTTCAGACACGAGTATCAAATAAGTTGTGTTGTTATTAGCTGTTTAGCATTAGGGTTTAAGTCTTACTTGGACATCTACAAATGGCCAATATGGGGAATATACCAGTAAGTCTTAAGAAATATTGGATGCATGAAAATAAGTTGAGTTGCAGCATTCTGGATATGTTGCAAGGGCCTACTGGTGTATCAAGAATGAATTAAAGTAGTGTAGTTTAAAAAAAACAAACAAAAGACATTTGTGGGCTTCGCTCAGGAAATATCCAGAAGCTATAGAAAAGATAGCAGCTTAAGTTTGAAACATTAACTGTGAATCATAGCCAAAACTCAAAAATCATGTGTGTTTTGGGTTTGTGAACCATGAATGGCTAAAGCTGAAAAGGAAGAGGATGAGTTGTGAGTCACCAGCATCACTGTGATGTAAACTGTGATATTAGATTAGAAGATGAGATGTTCTTTTGCCTAGTGACTGTAGAGGGGGAAAGGAAGAAGACCAAGCACTGAGCCCTGTGGTACACCAGTGAAGAATGACCTACCAAGAGACTCTGACAGGTCCAAGAATAGAGACTGTGAGAACCTGATGAGTCTCACAGGTGACTGGAGTACCAACTGGGGCATGTTTAAAGTGGAATTTGAAGATTATGCCTTGGTTACGGGTGTAATTGAAAAGCCCAAGAGCGTGCAAGCTGCTTTTCTGAGAAGTGAAATGGGTGGCGTATGTTGGCATGTTTGCCGTCACAATCTAACTCTCACAGCTGAGGAGCGAGAAGATGTTAAAGCGATTCAAGATGCTTTGGAGGTCTACTTTAAGCCTTGAAAGAACGTAGTCTTTGAGAAATACGTGTTTGGAAGTAACAAGCAAGAGGAAGGAGAATCTGTAGACAGTTTTGTCACCAGGCTGAGAGAAAAGGGCGCAGCCTGTGATTATGGAGAACTGAAAGATTCGAGACAAGATTGTAATCTGGGTGTAGTAAATGAAAGTACGCATCGCAGGCTGTTAAGAGAGAAGAATTTAACACTGCTTAGTACAATAGAGATGTGTTGTGTGTCGGAACAGACATATATCCACATGAGAGCGAGAGGGCTTATGCAGGTCATGATTCCAGACGACCTACTTAAAATTGAACACGTGCAGCAAACACAAGTAACCAGAGAGGAGCTGCTGAGCAAATACAGTGATGTATTTAACTCACCTGTGGAATCTGTTCCAGCAGAGAGCTAAACCCCAGTGTTTATCCAGTTCAGTGTGCCCCTAGCAAGGTTCCTGTCGCAATGAAGGCAGATGTTAAAGCCCAACTGGATGAGTACCAAGCTGATGGCCATATTGCAGATGTCAAAGAGCCAACAGATTGGATCTACGGATAATGAACATGGTAAAAGTAAAAAAATAAATAAAAACAAACAGGCAAACTGAGAATTTGTTCGGATACCAAGTTTTTGAACAAAGCCCTGAAAAGATCACACTATATCAAAGTCATCTTCACTCTAGGGTTAGGGTTAGATGCCAGACATGCGTTCCTTTAATACAGACTGGATGAAAGATGCCGTATGACCACCTTCTAGACCCCATCGCGAAGGAAACGCTGAAGCTATCATTTGGTGTTTTAGTTGTACCAGAGGTTTACCAACGCAACCAACACAAACTCTTAGCTTGACTGAAAGGTGTCGAGCCTATTGCTGATGACATCCTGGTTGTAGGCTGTGGAGATACAGATAAAGAAGAAGAAAGTGACCATGACACCAAGCTCTTGGCTTTGATGGAGCACTGCCGGGAGGTCAAGTTGCACCTAAGCTTGAAGAAACTACAGCTTATGGTAGCTGAAGAACAATTTCATGACCATATTCTATCAAAAGGTCTAAAGCCTGACCCAGAAAAGATTAGAGCCATCGTTACCATGCCTAACCCCACAGATGCAAAGGGTGTGCAGCATCTCATTGGTTTAGCAAATAAAATAAGTCAAGTTCATGCCACATCTGTCAGCTGTTTGCGAGCGATTGTGACACTTGCTGGACAAGGACATCGCCTGGCATTAGCTGCCCAAGCATGAGGCAGCTGTTACCGAACTGAAAACCTTGGCTACATCCACACCGGTGTTGCGCTACTATGATGTCACTAAATCTGTCACTGTACAACATGATGCAAGTCAGAGTGGGCTTGGATGCTGCCTCGTGCAGGAGGACCAACCGATTGCTTTTTCTTCAAGGATACTCACAGCTACTGAAAAGAAATATGCACAATCGGAAAAAAATGTCTCAGCAATGTCTCAACTTTGATTTTCATATTCATTAAACCACTCCTCAACAACTTCAGAGCAGCCTGCTCACTTTGCAGGATTATAACCTACAGGCTGCTTGCAGGCCAGGGAAATGTTAATCAGCGACACTCTTAGCAGAGACAAGGCGGAATGCAGGGGCAAGAAGCCTTTATACCAGCGATGTGCAATCTGCTCTCTGCAGCGAGTACAGAAAGATACAGAGCACATCAACCAGGCACATCAACTACTTCAATATGAGTGACCATCGGCTAGAACAGATTAAGCTGCACACTGACAGAGGTGAAAGTCTTCAGACTCCCATATCTGCTAAGCTGGCTTGATGAAAGGAAACGTCATAGTCTGACCTGTGAGTCACGTCATCATCTGCGTCTGACGTCATTTCAGGGCGAGAGTATCGCTGGCGTCGTTCTGTTTGACTGCCGCTTCTCCCCATGTCCCGCATGTCTTGGGTGGTGTTTTTGTTTTTTGGTGAAACAAGGCTTTAAACCCCGACTCCCCGTGCCTTGCACGCCAACTAAACGCGGCTCCCTCACCCTGGTTTCTCTGCCCTGCACGTCGACTGAACACGGCTGCTTCACACTGGCTACTCTGTCCTGCACGCCAACTGAACGCGACTGCTCCACCCTGGCTACTCTGCCCTGCACGCTGACTGAACGCGGCTGCTCTGCCCTGCATGCCGACCGAGCGCGGTTGCTTCACCCTGGGTACTCTGCCCTGCATGCTGACTAAACGCAGCTGCTTTACTGCGTCTACTTTGCCCTTCATGCCGACCGAGCGTAGCTGCTTCACCCTGGCTACTCTGTCCTGCATGCTGACTAAACGCAGCCGCTTTACCACGTCTACTCTGCCCTGCATGCCGACAGAGCGTAGCTGTTTCACCCTGGCTACTCTGCCCAGCACGCCAACTGAACCGGCTGCTCTGCCCTGCACGCCAACTGAACCCGGCTGCTCTGCCCTGCACGGCGACCGAGCGCTGTTGCTTCACCCTGGCTAATATGCCCTGCATACCGACTGAACGCAGCTTCTTTACCTTGTCTACTCTGCCCTGCAGAGTGGCTACTTCACCGCAGCTGCACTGTCCTCACACTGACTGAGTGAGTGTAACTGCTTCACCTGTTGTAGACTACATGCACTTTCTCATTTAATAATGCTGTCGTTAATCACCTTGGCGCTGCGGTTAGATGCTCCTCCTTTCCCTGGCTCTGCCCAAGCTCAGTGCTGCACAGGCCCCCTTGACAGTCCAGAGTTTATGTTCTATATGGCTACCGAACTATGCAAATTCAATAACTCCTACCGCCTCGATAAAGCAACTGCTACAGCTGCCAGTAGAGCTGGTATAATGTGTTAACGTCGCTATGTCCATCGGGGCTCGAGACTGTACTGCAACAAAAGTGTCCACTACTCTACTGGGACGAACATATGCTCATTCTGGACTACATCTCGCCCAGCAGTTCAGACTGTGTGTCGGTTGTGCTAATCTGCGCTCTCTCCCTTCTGCTTCTCCTCACACCACTTTTGCGTTGCTGAATGTTCACTCTCTTTCCAACAACTCTGTACTGCAGGAGTATGTACTGGACAGTCACATCGACTTGGTTCTTACTACCCGAAACCTGGCAGCAAGCTGGTGACTTCTATGCTTTAAATCGGACAACCCCTCCTAATTTCAAATATATCTGTAAAGCTCGTTCTTCAGGACAAGGCGGTGGTCTGGCTGTGGTCTTTAAAAGCAAAGTCAACATTGCTGAAGTTAGCATCACATGTGCTACTTCATTTGAATACATTGCTCTTAAACTACCAGGCTCTGTAACTGCAGTGTTACTTTACCGCCCACCAGAACCTAACACCTCCTTCCTTTCTGAACTATCTGAGCTCCTCACACTGGCCTGTTCAATCTCTTCTCGCTTGTTGCTACTCGGTGACTTTAATATCCATGTAAACTCTCCGGACTGTAAACCTGCTAACGTTAATCCTAACTAATCCTACTCATGACAAAGGTCACACCCTTGACTTAGTGTGTTCCTCCTCCCTGCCTGTTCTTAATCTGCATCCTCTACTGTTCCTACTCTCTGACCATAGGCTCATTCTCTTCACTGCCCCTCTGGCTGTACCCCACCACTCCTCTCAGAAGTGTATTTCTATCCGTAAGACTAAGTCCGTTGACCCTCTTCTTCTTAACCAGGCCATCTCTACTGCCTTTCCAGTCGACTCTGCTCCTTCTTTCCCCGAAGTTCATGCAGCAATGCTGTATGCTACTCCTAGTACATGTCTAAATACATTGGCCCCTTTGAAACTAAAACTGTGACCTTGTCCACTTCTTCTCCCTGACACACCAGTGAACTCCGTCGGCTTAAACGACTCTGTAGGAAAACAAAACTCACTGTACATGCCGAGGCCTACAGGCAACACTTATCCACATACAGAGATGCCCCACGTGCTGCCAAATCCACTTACTTTACCAGCCTAGTTAACAAATCAACACAATACAAACTCCCGCCATCTCTTCTCAACAGCCACCAAGCTTTTCACCCCCCCGAGAGCACGGTAGCTGCTTCCCCTGCACTCTGTAATGCGTTTCTGAAGTCCTTTCAATCTAAAATTACTAACATCAACAGTTCTCTGGCACTTTCTATTACTGGTGTCTCACAAAACTCTCCGTTTATTCTTCCTCCTCATCGTAGCTCGTCTACTCCCTCTCTCTCCACTTTCGATACTATTGACTCTTCCTTCATTACCAATATCATAACCACTTCTAAAACTACAACCTGTTCTCTTGATCCGCTCCCTACAACTTTAACCAAAGTTTGTCTGCCTGCCCGAGTCCCCCATCTCACTCTCTTACTGATCATTCACTGCGTCTTGGTCAAGTTCCCTCTATCTATAAGACTGCTGCAGTTACTCCCATACTCAAAAACCCGGTCTAGACCCGACAGATCTCATTCACTATTCCCCATCTCTAACCTTCCCCTTCTGTCCAAAGTCCTTGAACGGACAGTTGCTAGGCAGCTACAAAAACACTTAGTACCCAACAATCTCTTTGAACCTTTCCAGTCCGGTTTCTGTCCATTCCACAGCACCGACCCAGCTTTAGTTAAGGTCATCAATGACCTGCTCGTGGCTGCAGAGGCTGGTGCTCTCAGCTTCCTCCTACTGCTCGATCTGAGTGCAGCCTTCCACACAGTGTGCCATTCCATTCTTCTGTCAAGGCTGGGTGAGCTGGGCATTGATGCCAGTGCCCTGGACTGGTTTTCATCATGCCTAACTAATAGAAAGCAGTTTATCTCTCTCTCGGGTCAGACTTCCTCTACTTCTGCTGTCACGCAAGGGGTTCCACAAGGCTCAGTCCTCTGACCTCTCTTATTCATTGTGTACATCCTTCCTCTTAGACAAATCCTATGTCATTTCAAACTTGACTTTCACTGTAAATGCTTATGACACCCAGGTTTACCTTAGTACTAAATCTATTAAAGATCCACCTCTTACTCACTTAGAATACTGCCTGTCTGAGATCAAGACGTGGATGAAACACAGTAATAAAACGTAACTTATTCTTATTGGATCCAAATCAAGCCTCAGTAAAACCCCTCCTCTTACATTATACATCAATGATATACCCATCTCTCCTTCTCCCCTGATCTGAAATCTGGGTGTCATCCAACCCTGTCACTCAGTGCCCATATCAACAGTGTAGGCAAAACTTATTTTTTCCACCTGTATAACATCTCCAAAATCAGACCACCTCTCAGTCTGCTGCAGAGACCATCATCAGTGCTTTCATTTCCAGTCATTTGGACTACTGCAACTCCCTTCTATCTGGCATCAACTCTTCCTCCGTTTTCAAACTCCAGATGGTCCAAAACGTTGCTGCCCGTCTCCTCACCCGCACCCGCACCTGCACCCGCTCACATGACCATATCACCCCCCTTCTCCAGCATCTCCACTGGCTTCCTGTTAAATACCACATACAATTCAAAGTTCACCTGCTCACCTACAAAGCTCTGAACGATCTCACTCCTTCTTACTGTCCAATCTCTCCTTCTCACCTGTCTGATCTCTCCTTCTTACCTATCTGACCTCTCCTTCATACCTATCTGACCTCTCCTTCTTACCAGTCTGATCTCTTCTTCTCACCTTTCTGACCTCTCGTTCTCACTTGTCTGACCTCTCCTTCTTACCTGTTTGATCTGTTCTTCTCACCTTTCTGATCTCTCCTTCTTACCTGTCTGATCTCTCGTTCTCACCTGTCTGATCTCTCCTTCTTACCTGTCTGATCTCTCCCTCTCACCTGTCTGATCTCTCCTTCTTACCTATCTGATCTCTCCTCACCTGTCTGATCTCTTCTACTTACCTGTCTGATCTCTCCTTCTTATCTGTCTGATCTCTCCCTCTCACCTGTCTGATCTCTTCTACTTACCTGTCTGATCTCTCCTTCTTACCTATCTGATCTCTCCTCACCTGTCTGATCTCTTCTACTTACCTGTCTGACCTCTCCTTCTTACCTGCTCTCTCAGGGTCTTCTACAATGAGGTCAGTGCACAGAAGGGTATTGTATTCAGGGGGCACAATGCCATCGTCCCCAGCCACTGCATCCAGTGATGCTAACTCAACATTCAAGTCACATTGAAGGAGATGCTTGCTATCAACGGGCTCACGAAACACTGTACTGGCCCAACATGCAGGCTGAAATCAAAGATTTTGTAAAGAGTATGTGTACCAACAAGGAATCTATGCTGTCACATGAGGTGCCAAGCAGGCCATGGCAGATTCTTAACAGGGTTTATTTAGCCATAGGCAGAAGGACTATCTTCTAGTGGTGAACCACTACTCAGACACCTGGGAGATTTCTTCCTGACCTGTCTACAGAAACAGTGATCAAGTGTTGTAAGGCCCAGTTCGCCAGGCATGGTAAGCCAGAGAAGGCATTCAGAGATAATCGCTGAATAGTTCTTTGCTCAATTCTAATGCTTTGCTGATGACTGGGAATTTAAGCCTGTAACTTCCTCCCTGAGATTTCCAACAGTGAATGGCAAAGCAGAGTCAGCTGTTAAAATTGCTAAAAAAGCCATGCATGATGCAGATGACCCTTGGAAGGCCATATTGCACCACTACGGGAGATATGAACAGCAGCCCTGCCCAGTGTCTCATGGCAGGAGTCACTGAAAATCTGCGGCATCGGAAGCAGCTTGCTTAACTCTATGACAGGTCTACTCATAATTTGCCAGAGCTGGAAATTGGAGAGACTGTTTGGATGAAACCACTGCCTGGGGATAACTCTGGTTTCTGGAGGGTGGGCACCTATCTTCGCAAGGTAGCACCACATTCTTATCCGGTGCTACCTTGCGAAGATAGGCGTTTCACAATCAGGCGTTTCATGTGCCGGAGCGTTGCACTGTGAATGCTCCATCACTCAGGGCCACACGGTATGCTGTGGCTGAGCTACCCAAGCCTTTGCCCTTGCCTTTGCCTGGATTTACTTACACTAGGGCTGGATGCCTAAGCCATCTAAGAGACTCAATCTGTGAAACAAACTGACGGACACACAAAAAAAAATGACAAAAAGAAAACACAAATTAGATAATCTAAAGTGTTACTGAAAATTTGTAATTCTCTGAAAGTTTCCATGTACCATATAGTTCTTAATTTATATGTAAAGAAGAATGTTACGGGGTATAGCATAGCTCATCTATTTCTCTGTAGTTGTTTCCTTTTTGTTTTGGATACCTCAGATCTAGGGCTGTATAACTGACTTTTGAATACAGATCTTGAAACCACACAAGTCATCAGGCCAAACGGAAACAAACCACAGACCTAGCTGTGAGAGCGTTACAGCTGTGGCTTTGGGCATGTTATCAATATCGATTGTAAAGGGTTATTTTCCATAATATACTGCAGGTCTAAACAGGAGAGTTTAAATATCTTTGTACCACACGGGTGTGTGGCAGCTTGGTTATGCTAACAGGTATCGGGCCTACTTAGCTCACTAGATAATGCACAACAATGGTATTCACCTCTAACTTCCAGCAAGATGGAACGTTTGTTGGGATGGGATGTGTATCACTCTGTTGTATTGGATGTTGGGTTTTAACCTGCGCTCTTGTTAGTGTGTGTCACCTCGCTTTTGTTTTCTTCTGTATAGCAATGATGTGGCCAACACTGTGGTTAGTACGCTTCCACCAGTATGCAGCACAACAATCCTGCTGTGATATCAAAATTCCCTGAACATCCAAAACCAATATGCCAATTGTGGGCCAACACACATTTGTGGGCATCGTCCAATAAGTTGATGATTTATATTAAAAGCCATAAAAAAAATCAACAAATTATAATGTATAAAAAAAAAAAAAAAAGCCAAGTAAGATTTATTTAAACAGTTCAAACAAGTGATACTTTACATAATAGGTTCATAAAAACAAACAAAAATCTTATTGTTTGATTGAATCAGAGATCAAATCAAACTGTGGTATTAAAGAAAGTTACAAAGTGCAAAAAGAACATAAGTTTATTTGAATTAATGCAGAGGGAACCTAAACACACTGTCGAGTGTAGAGTCAACTTCCAAACATTTTAAAACATAGTTTTTTCATCAACTTTTTTCATGATCCCTCTCACCCACTTAACGCCAGGGTCCAGACACACCCTGGCATTCTTCTTGGTGGTAAAACTAGAAGGAAAAATAAAAATACAATAGGTGAAAATAGAAAAATAATAAAGTTCAATTAAACTTCTATTGCAAAAAAGAGGGGGCAAAAACTTACATCACTCCAGCTCTTGGACAGTCATTTCTCGTTTCTTCATACTTCGTAATGGCAGCAGCAGGGATTCGCCCAGCAAAGAAACTAAAACAACATTCCTTTGGTGCACCTCCGCCTGTGTGAACATGATAATAACAGTAGTCATCATCATCATCATCACGACTAAATGCTTCTTCGACAAACTAGACCAAACATTGAAAAATAAGGTAGCTAGGCTGGTATGTGTTATATTATTACCAGGTGTTATTGTGAAATAAATAAATTGTAGATGTCAATCATTTTGTCAACAATGTTCCAAAATAATATTAAAAAGAAATAAAACACTAGTTTAAAAAAAATACTCTGTTTTTTTTTTACATTCTGTAATGGCCATAAAATCACAGCTTTGCTGTTTGAATGGCAGCACCAACCTAAATTAACCTTTACAATAATATTAATCAATATCTGGAAAAACAAAAGCTAGCCTTTAACGTTATTCATCCAAAACATTCCTCTTAAATGTGTTGGCTTTAGCCCCTAAGGCAGTGCATGGTTTTGAAAACAGAAAGTAAGAAAAAATATGAATGATGATACAAACACACAGAATATGTTGAAATAGAATATTAATTACACACAATTTAATATTATTTTGAAAGTGTTACATTTCAGCAGTTCCCTATCTGAATAATAAGATTTGGGCCCTGAATTATACCAGTTAAGGGAAGCCCAATAAGTATAAAAAAAATGAAAACTGTAGGGACCCTAGAATTAAGCCTTGAGGTACACCACAGATACTACATGCACAGCAGAGAGTCAGAGAGGCCAATCCAGTTCTACTGTCTGACAAACATTGCACTAAGACCTTGAAGACTCACACATCATTTAACACTTTGAAATTTAGCTTCCTCATACAGAAAATTATAAGCATGAACTTCAGCTTACTTTGTCCCTCAGTGCAGGACTGAAGGCATGTGATGATCAGCAGGCCCAGGAGGAGAGACTGAGAGCAGGCACCCATGGCTGCAGCTTCAGCTGTACAGGAGATGACAGTGATATGAAAAGAGCTGTAATGAAGCGAATTTCACCTTGTTCTTGGTTTTTATGGGCAGAGATGGGTGGGATAGTCTTGGGGTGGAGGTGTTAGAGTGGAGGGGCTGTTTAAAGCGGACCACAATATGGACCTGTTTCCACAGGAAATCTGTTTCTGGTTGTCACCTAAAACTTCTGCTGACTGGTGCACATCAGAGATCATGACCATCGTGCTCAGCATTGTGTTCAGCCTTGGGTACAGGGCACCCACATTGTGAATGAGTGTGTATGAAGTTCTGTATGATGTGAGATGATATGCATGTATAATTAAAGTCTTTTAAGTGGTTTCTGATAATGTGTAACTGTATAACAGCCACCCTGAAGCCTGAATTCCAGTATTTATTTATGTTTGTACAAACAAAATTCCATAAAAACTGTGATGAAAGTGTGACTTATGAACATTGCTTTCTGTAAATGTATGCAGATTCTAAATATTGGGGCCTGTAACACTTCCACCAAGTTAGGATGAGGTCAAGTTTACCCCTGTGTTTAAGGTGTTACATCACATTTTCTTTAACAGCACATAATAATAATGCGGGGACTGAAAACACAAACTGATCCCGTTCTGAAAGGGGAGTTGTTTGACTGTGTTCAGTTGTTAACTCTGATCACACCACCATGCTACTGTAACTCCTTCAGAATGGCATGTTGAAACAGTCATAAATGTCTTTGATAAAGGCAGTGTAAAAATATAATCAGCGTTAATGGTGTTTTCACATATGTGCAGGTTACCCACTAATACGCCCGGATGCCAAGCATGACTCTAGATTTAGAACTTTACGCTGGTAACAGTCTGGATGGTCCTTTTCTTCTTTGTCCCAGAGACACGACGGTCCATTGTTTCCATAAGCATTCTGAAAGGTCGAATCGTCAGACCACAGTACACGTTTCCCCTGAGCATCAGTCCATTTCAGAGGAGCTGGAGTCCAGAGAGGTCACCAGTGTTTCTGGATGTCGTTGATATGTGACTTCTACTGTGTGTAGTTCCGTCTTAACTTGCATCTGCATTGGTGTATGCAGCAACAGGTGGTGACGATGGTTTGTCAAGGTATTGACAAAGTCTTTTGATGATGAAAATACCTAAACTTCTCGGATTTGCTTGTTGAGAAATGTTCTTTTTAAAATGTTGGAGGTTTTGCCGATGGCAACGTGGCGAGCCTCAGCCTTCACCTCGGTACACTGCGTACTTTTGATTATTTAACTGTGCAAACTGTGTGTGTGTGCCTTCCCTCAGATGGACTGGCGTCCTCCCAGTGAGTGCTGGGATAGGCTCAAACCCCTCCTGCTCTTACGCCCCATGAGCCAGAAAGATAAACAGAAGATTCTTAGAAGGTGAATGTCGTAGCATAGTATTTTAGTTCTGAGATGTCATACATTCCAGTAGCTGACCTGAAGAAGTTAAACTGACCACAGCTGTGGCTTTAAATTTCATTATTAAATTTCATTTAATATAAATTGATTTATATTTATCTACTCAAAATAATGGCTAGTAAATGTTTATATATATATATATATATATATATATATATATATATATATATATATATATATATATATATATATATATATATATATATAATCAAATATGTATGTCTTCTGTCGTTGGTGCTTGGAGACATGTGCATGTACTGTTTTTCTTTTGTGTGTTTGTGTGTATGTATATATTTGTGTGTATGTGTGTGTATATATATATATATATATATATATATATACCAATGGCACCAATGACAGAAGACATACATATTTGATGAGAATGTTGAAAGGCTTTACTTAAAAGAAAAAGGCCAAGAAATCGAGTTTCAGACCCTAAAATGAAATAAAATGAAAGGATCTTTATTAACTTCTGAACGGTTCTGAATCTTACTCATATGCCAAGAAATCGGAGAGTAAATCTGCTATTTTAAAACACGTTACATGCACTCCATGGAGGAAGACCAATCATTTCAGGCTGATAAAAATGGAGAGGCGATGAGCAGTTATGGAGAAGTTTAATTTTCCACAGTGTGACGATAAATCGTGATGACCCGCTGCACCCAGGGAAGGTCTGGTTCGGTACATACGTGAACCCCCCTCTGGGTGGTAAAGCTGGAGTGAAGAAAAGTTCAGTGTCAGTGTTCAGCTATTTACATCACAAGCAAGCTGCTGGATTTGCTCAGTCATCATATAAAACGTGTGTGAAGACTTACATCACTCCTGCTCTCGGACAGTCTCGCCTCGTTTCTTCATACTTCACAATGAGTTTTACTGGGATGGGTTTCTGGTAGAAACTGAAACAGCATAATTCTGGCCCATTTATATCTATGAGATAAAAAAATTATTAAATAATAATGTGTAGCTATTTAAATAATAGTGACAATTATAGTAAACAATGAGTAGACTAATGAAATTCAGGCTGCAGCAAATGCAGAACAGGTGTTCATATGCATGTACATATATACTACACATTAACAGTACACTTATCACGACATACACACATTACACTACTACACTACACATACACTACACGATGTACACAACACATTACACCATGCTACACATACATGGCACTTCACTACACCTACACGATGCTATACATAGATTACACTACTACACTACGCATTACACTATGCTTACATTACACAACATACATGACACTACACACACGATACACTACACCACACAAAACATGCATTACTCTACACGTACATTACAGTGCACTACACATTACACCATGCTACACATACATGACACTTCACTACACCTACACTATGCTACATATAGATTACGCTACACTACATATATGTTACACTTTATTAAACACTCTATTAAACTACTACTGCAATCCCACACCTCCTTCTTGGTGTAACTGGTATGCTGATAATGAGTGTATATCACACTTTATTACACATACACTACACTATAATCACACTACACATAGACTACAATATATCACACTACACATACACTACATTACATTACACATACATTACACTATAATCACACTTCACATACACTACACTATAATCACACTACACATAGACTACAATGTATCACACTACACATACAATACATTACATTACACATACACTACAATATATCACACTACACATACACTACACTATATCACACTACACTACATTACACATACACTATATCACTACACATACACTACATTACATTACACATACACTACACTATAATCACACTACACATAGACTACAATGTATCACACTACACATACACTACATTACATTACACATACACTACACTATAATCACACTACATTACATTACACATACACTATATCACACTACACATACAATACATTACATTACACATACACTATATCACTACACATACACTACATTACATTACACATACACTACACTATAATCACACTACATTACATTACACATACACTACACTATAATCACACTACATTACACATACACTATATCACACTACACATACACTACATTACATTACACATACACTACACTATAATCACACTACATAACATTACACATACACTATATCACACTACACATACACTACATTACATTACACATACACTACACTATAATCACACTACATTACATTACACATACACTATATCACACTACACATACAAACATTACATTACACATACACTATATCACACTACACATACAATACATTACATTACACATACACTATATCACTACACATACACTACATTACATTACACATACACTACACTATAATCACACTACATTACATTACACATACACTACACTATAATCACACTACATAACATTACACATACACTATATCACACTACACATACACTACATTTCACATACACTATATCACACTACACATACAATACATTACACGTACACTATCACACTACACATACACTACAAAACATTACACATACACTATATCACACTACACATACAATACATTACATTACACATACACTATATCACACTACACATACACTACATTACATTACACATACACTACACTATAATCACACTACACAAACACTACACTATATCACACTACACATACACTACACTATATCACACTACACAAACACTACACTATATCACACTACACAAACACTACTTTACCCATACACTACAGGATGTAAAGGAAATAAGACTTTCTTCTAATATCTTAAATCTCAAACTCAGACAATAATGTACAAACAGAAGAAGAAAAAAAAATTCCCTTACTGTATCCCTCCACACAGGGCTGAGGGGAGAGGATGATCAGCAGACCCAGGAGAAGAGAACAAGAACAGACGCTCATATCTGCAGCTTCAGCTCCAGGAGCTGGTGGTCTGTAATCTGAATGAGGCTGTAACAAGATTTTGGACTTGCTTTCGGTTTAATAAGCTGATTTTGAGTTTGTGGCAGATTGATAGCGTGCCAGCCTGAATCAAGCTTTAAAAAAAACCCACTGTTTCCACAGGAAGCCCGATTGTGGTTATTGTCTAAAGTGAACAACACATCTAGCTTCGCTAGTCCTGAGCATAAATCACTAGACCTTTCTTATTATGATGTATGGACATGATCCTCATGTCAGATGGGGAATCAGCTGCATCTACCCAAAGAAACAATATGTAATTCAATATGTAATTATAGGTCTATTAAGATCTTTGTCATCCACTGGGTCAGGACTCTTGGATGGTCAGTTCATTGGTCTAAGAACGCCAGCAGCTTCTTTCTTTGATCTGTGTGTCTTCTTTTCTTAGCGAGGAGCTTCATGAGCATTTACACATTCTTTCAGACCCTGGCACTGAGATGTGTTCTCTCAGTGGAAATGTGATGCCCTATCACCCAGATACTATCATCCACACTTGAGAGAGACAGGACTGAGCATCAGCTTCTTTAGCATTGAGTCAAAAATGTTATGTGGTTAGCTTAATGTTTAAATGCATGTAAATGCATTATCCCATTGTGCATATGCATCTTCCCGTTGTGTAACTGCAACATTGTATCACATATGTGCATCGTCCTATTGTGTAAATACATTGTCCTGGTATGTAAATGCATAAGTGCATCTTCCTCTTGTTTAAATGTATCATTGTATTACACAAAGGCATCATCTCATTGTATGAATAAATCATCCTGTAGTGTACATGCACCATCTCATTGTGTAACTGCATCATCCAGTGTAAATGCATAGTCCTTTTATGTAAATGCATAATCCTGTTGTGTAAATACATAGTCCAGTTATGTCAATACATAGTCCTGTTGTGTAAATATGTAGTCCTATTGTGTAAATACATAGTCCTGTTGTGTAAATATGTAGGCCTATTGTGTAAATACATAGTCCTGTTGTGTAAATACATAGTCCTGTTGTGTAAATGTGTAGGCCTATTGTGTAAATACATAGTCCTGTTGTGTAAATACATAGTCCTGTTGTGTAAATGTGTAGTCCTATTGTGTAAATACAGTCCTGTTGTGTAAATATATAGTCCTATTGTGTAAATACACACCCCTGCTGTGTATGTTATATCATGTGTGTATATATCATGTGTGTATATATATATATATATTTGACCACATTCGTCTGTGTAGTTTTATTATTACATTCCTCCTAGTGATCCTTCATAAAGTATCTAAACTTGCTGATCCAATGAAACACTGATTTCTTTAAAAGTCTTTTTTATTTAAGAAATTTGCAGTGGCAGTAATAAAATCAGATTTTAACTGAAGTGACAAAATGCAGCAGTTATTTAATGCAGTTACTCAGTGCCTGCGTCATATACAGTTTAAAGGTGAAGCTTTATTAATTTGTCCTCGCGGAGACAAGCTTGGCGCTACTGTAAAAAGGAGCTGAAAAGTGCATTTGAAACAAGCTGATTTCAGGTCAGTGGAGAGGGGATTTAAAAGCCCGTGGAACCTTCCACCGTTCGAACGTCAATCTGTTCAATGGCTCGCTTCACCCACTTAAAGCCGGGGTCCACACAGATCCGAGCAGACTTCTTGGTGATGAAACTGGAGGAGAGACAGGAATTTATTATAACTCTATAATTATATAGCAAACTTCCACTGTAGAATTTAGAGTAGAATATCTACGAGAGGAAGCGATTACATCAGCTCTAACACACATGACGTAAAGTAAACATTACAAAACGTGGTACTAATGAAGCAGAAGAGACTGGAGACCTACACAAATCCAGCTTTGGGACAGTCAGATCTGGTTTCTTCATATGACACGATGGATCTCACTGGTATTGCCTTGCTGTAGAAATTAAAGCAGCATTCCTCTGGAGATTTTCCATCTGTGTGGGGAAAAAAGCTCTTACTATCATAATCAGTTTGAGGCTTGTGGTGTATATATACACTAGGTACAGTATTAGTTATAGAATTGGGGTGTATGTATGTATGTATACATATATATGTTTTTAAATTGTTTTATTTATTTATTTAAGGTGGAATTAAAAGTCATGCTATTACTTATTAAGCAAGTTTTAAGCTCACAAATACTCAATAACCTTCATGTGACTGAAAATGTGCTAGACTCTAAATACTAGTCTCTAAATATCCTATAGTGTGCAAAAGTTTGTGCACCCCAGTCAAATTGCATGCTTTTATATTTGTGAAAAAGTTTTATAAGTGAAAAAGTACATAAATAAAAACAGAAAATTTGATCGGTGCACAAGTTGATGTTAAACATAGCAAACAAATGTTGAATATGCACTAAACCTGGCAGAGGAATATCTTTATGTCTGCTGTAGAGGCTGTGTTCACTCATTTTCACCCAGTACAATGTGACATTTTACTGGCCGGATTTAGACTTCTGCATACGACTGTAACACCAATGTAAATGGACGGAAGTGAACATGGCTCTGTCTGTGCACTTGTTGTGACTGTACATTTTCATCTAGATAACATTGTCTAGAGCAGTCTTTCTCAACCCTGGTCCTAGAGGCACAATGCCCTGCACATTTCAGAGCTTTCCCTGCTCCCAACACACCTGAACCAGCAGATTAAACTCATCAACAAGCCCCTTTCAGAGCTTGCAGGGGTGGGGGGAGGGGTGGTGTTGTTAAGGCAGGGTGTCCACTACAATGTCCAGGGCAGGGTGCCTCCATGACCACAGCTGAGAAACAGTGGTCTAGACAGTAAGTGTAGTATCTGTGGGACATCAAGTACTCAATGTGGTAACACACAGATTACATCACAGTGGGCTACAGTCATTAAAGAAATCAATGATGCCTGCATGCTTGTTAATGTTCACTCTTAGCAGCGTGTTAATAGTCAACTCTAAAACTGACGGTACAGTAGAAATACAGATTCAGTCGCAAGAAAAGGCTTGAAATGCTGCAAACACAGGTACCGAACAAGCGAAAACTCAGAGAAGGCTGGTTTTATCTTACTGTTGGCTGCGGCGAATGACTGAAGGCAGATGACCACCAGCAGGCCGAGCAGAAGAGCACAGTGATGGTTTTGCATGGCTGCAGGTTCAGATCCACAGGTGATGGCGATGAGGAGATACTGATGGTATGAGAGATGGGGGTGAGTTTTGTCTGGTCCCCAGTGTTTTATCGGCAGATGGTGGGAGGAGGGGGTAATATGCATTCTGGGTGAGGGGACAACTTGCTCGCTGGTGACACAACGTTCCACTTTGACTCAAAGACTGCTTCGGCTTCCACAGGAAACCGTGTGGTTTTCATCTTCAGAGGAGACGACCGAACAGCAAGCATCGCTCCGTACCCCAACTCCTCATACCCAGCATGCAAACACGAACAGCTATTCACGTAAAACTGAGATGCAGCTTTCGTCAGTGCACAACAACAAACGAATGCAACAGGCGAACAGCAGTATAGTCATATACTGTACTGTGCAGAAGTCAGAGACCACTCTTTTTTTACTCACATTTTTTAAATTCCAGTGAAAGTGGGATTTAGCTCAGGTTATTCATATTTTCATGAGGACATTATACAGTGCAGTGCAAATGTTTGTGCAAAAGGGCGACATATTGGGTTACTGTGAGTAGACACTAGAGTAGAAGACGAACTAAAGTCCATAATCCATAAAAATTAAACATTATTTTCAACCTAAACCAGATTAGTGGATTTTATTTACCAGTTTTAGAGACAATAAAAAGGAAAGGTGCACCATGAAAGTGTTTGGGCACCCCAAGAACATCTGAGCTCTCGGACGACTTTGATCAACACCCCAGACCTTAATGAGCTTTTTAGGGCTCTGGATTGTTTACGGTCATCGTTACGAATGACCAGGTGATGCAAATGTCACAGCTTGTCCCAACAGTCAGCAGCCATGGGCTCCTCTGAGCAGCTGCCCAGCACTCTGACCATCTAAACAAGACAGCAGACTGTTCTCCGGGAGCCTGTTCCTCAGTTCCTAATGTCGTTAGGAAATGGCAGTTAACAGGAACAGTGGAGGTCAGGTTAAGGGTCTGGAAGACCATGGAACATTTCTGAGAGAGCTGCTGGCAGGATTGCTAGAAAAGCAAATCAGAACCCTGGTTTGACTGTAACAGACCTTCAGGAAAGTTCCACAGACACTGGAGTGGTGGAGCACCGATCTACTATGCCGTAGCACCTGCACAAATACGACCTTCATGGAGGAGTCATCAGAAGAAAAGCTTTTCTACACCCTCTTAACAAAATCCAGCATCAGACATTTGGAATGTCTAAACAAGCCGGATGCACTTTGCAAGCAAGTGCTGTGGACTGATGAACTTCAAATAGAACAGTTTGACTGCAGTGAGGTTCAGATAAAGAACACCTCTTCAACGTGTGAGCATGGGGGTTGGAGCGCCCATGCTTTGGGCTGGATTTCAGTAAATGTCAAGGTGATAAGAGGATAATGATCCAAAACACACCCCTAAAATCCACACTAGACTACCACAAGAGGAGCAAGCAGAAGGCTTAGCTATGGCATTCACAGAGCCCCTGATGTAAACATATTTGTTAAATAAACATCAAATTAGCATCGCATGAAAGATGCAAGAATCTCACAGACCTAGAAAACTTTGATGACGAAGAATTAACTAACATAACATTACTAACATTTTCCTTACATGCTATTTGAGGCTGTGAAAGTAATCTTGCCCAAAAAATAAAAAACGGATTGATCTTTAATGTCCTGCCTTTTGGAAATCAGAGCATCTTTTAACCGGCCTAGCTATTCACAGTAATAGACATTTTGACCGGGGTGCCCAAACAAAACTGCATACCACTGTATAAGATCTTATCTTGTATTTGCATAATAAAGGAGAAATGATGAGTGCAAACACAGGAGTCTCCAAAACTGGAGTTTAGAAACGGATTAAAAGAAAACAGGATTCCTAACAACCACCTGGAAGACCTGGAAGACCCACTGACACTGATAGAAATATGGAGGACTTGTGCAGACTCCAAAGAGGCCTTTGCAATACAGGTTTAAAAAAATGTCTGATTCACTCACACCTACACAACACACCACCACCACCACATCAGTGTGACTGCAGGGTCCCAAGCCTGATCCACCATCCACATCATACCTGCTCCATAGTGGTCCAGTGGGGGTCTCAACCACTGAAGAATGAGGTTAAGGGGGAAAGTGCGCAGAGAAAATACAGTCTGCTAGATTCATCAGTGAGTCATACAGTGACAGAAACCACATGCTCAAGTATGTTAGAGATCACTAAGCACCTACACAGGGTTCGAGGCAAAGAAGTGTTGATTAGTGCATGCAGTTAGCACCATGCTAATTGGTGGGGTATGAGTTTATATTAGTGTCATAGCTATCTGCATGAAACTAAAGATGCCCATGACCTTATACATTTGACTACATGTAAAATTAAACAGGTCAGGTGTAAAGAGAGTCATTTTGAGCGGGTCTGGTGTGAAACATGTTCTAGATCAAGTCAGACCTGTTCCCAGTGGTGGTGAAGGTAACCAGACGTCCCCCTCTAAAAGCTCCCTCACAGAAAGTTCCTACATGAGGTGGTTCTGAATACGCTGCCTGATGTCTGAGACGCTGTTTATGATAGTGTGGAGAAGATCTCAACCTTAAACTCCATTCATGGTGGAGGGATACATGCTGCAGGGCGCTGTGAGGTCAAATAGTCCCCCAAAGAAACTTAGTAGTTTCAGGTTTCCCAGATCAATATTCCATACACACTCAGAAGACACGTGTAGGTCCACTGGTGGTTTAGATAAAATGTCTTTGTGAGTTGTAGACATGGAGACCCCTGGTTCCCATCATCACCAACACTGGACAGAAGATCTCACACCAAACCCACCTTCAACCACTCTGTTTACACCTTAACCGCTGACTTATGGAGGGATAAACAATGGAGTAAATTCCTCTTCAGAAGAAGCTGAATATATTAAACAGATCATTCGAGACTGAAGCACAAACTGGTGCTCATATTAAGCAAACTGGACTATTTAAGAGAGCATAGAGTGGAAAACGGTGTCTGATGTGGAAAAACCCGAGACGCGGTGCAGAGCTCAGTGCAACTCGCTGCAGGCCTCACTGTGGTCTCCACAGATGAGTGGAGGGGCGTCTGAGCGGTTCGATGTGAATCAGGTCACGTTCTGCACTCTCCTCTCTTTACAGGTTACTCTCAGCACTGAGAGAAACATCAGCACACTGTCAACACAATCCCGGTCTCAGTAGCTGACTCATTATTTACCATGTTAATGGGCTCATACAGTCATCACCAAAACAATAGCTGCACCCAGAAGGAATCAACCCACAGGAGTGAAACTTGCTGGGTAGGTTTGACATGGTGAGACATACTAATGATTCAAGTTTCATGCATGTGAGGTAAGCAAGGGTCTTATCTCTGTACCTGACTGACCCAACACCACCATTACAGACATCCAGTGAGCAGTGGTGTCCTCCATCAGTCCTCCTGTTAGTGCAGCACCATTGACAGACGGCTGCACCACGCAGGACTACATGCACACAGACCGTTACCACGACTGTCCTTAACACCACGTCACCGTCACCAAACACTGCAGTGGTGTCGTACCAGACTGTCATGGAGTGACTCAGAATGGCAGCGGGTCATCTTCAGTGACGAGTCCCGCTTTAGTCTTGGTGGAGACGCCCAACGAATCCGTGTGTGGAGGCACCGTGGTCGAGAAGGCCTGGTGTCCCTCCACCTCCACCCCTACTGCACCATCTGCAGGAACTGTGTGAGGATGTTCAAGCTGCATGGGATAGGTTATCACAGGACACCATTAGGAACCTCTACAGCTCCATACCGAGACGTCTGGCGTGTTGGGTTAGCGAACACGGCGGCCCGACGCCATACTGAGAGACAGACTTCTGTATGTGTAGCTCAATAAATATTGATCATATCAGTCTAAATTTATCATCATTGTTGTATGACGAGTGTAGATGTTCAGAGCGAGGATGAAGATTTATTACCCCTGCTAGAAGCTGGTACAGGAACAGCTCGAATGTACAGACGTTTATGATGTAACTCCTCTGGAATTCAGGAAGGGTTTGACCTGTTGCTAGATCATTTTCCAGGGGGATTTACCAGCCGAGTCAGATCTCCGGTGTCTGGCGGTTTGGTCTGGAGCCAGAGGCTGATGCAGCTGACTGGGTGGGTAATTAATGGGATTTTGAATTTCTGCAATGTTTATTTATGGTACCTGCCAGACTGCCCCTGTTTGTATGAAGGTAATGGCATTTCTGTTTAAAGTCTAAATAATAACAATAATAATAATTGTTTTTTGTTACTGTTATTATTATTGATGTTCTTGTTATATGCTGTTATTATTTATTATTATTGTTATTGTTATTAGTAGTATTATTGTTGTTTTTATTGTAATGTTATTACTATTTTTGATTGTTTAATATTATTTGTTATTGTTATTATTGTTAGAGATATTATTATTATTATTATTATTATTATTATTATAATTATATAATACTAAAAAGATGCGTTGGCAGAGCATGAAGAGGTGAACTGTCCTCCACAGGAATCTAACTGTGGTGTTTAGATGCTGCTCTACTCAGCGGTCTGATAAACATCTCTGTTTGTTCACCACGAGTAATCAGATCCAGAATAGCACCTGTGAAAGCACCGCTGAGTCCAGCCCGAGAACAGCAGCTGTATGTTTCCTGAGCTCTGCAGTCCCAAGATTTGACAAACTTCTCCTCTGCCAGCCAGTTTCCGGTTCCTGCCACGTTCTAAACTCCTGCTACAACACAAACAAATAATAAGTAAGTCAGATAGAAACTGTACCACTGAACGGCCTCAGGCCGACTGGGGTGTGTGCACTGGCGAATTCTGTTCGGGTTTTAGGTGTGGTATATAAACATGGCTAATGCTGAGTGCGTTTAAACGCCTAGCGGAGGTCACCTCTCTAGATCTGATTAGAGGTGATTGTCTCATGCTGGTTCAGCTTTGGAGTCGTATTTCCATGTGTGACTGAGAGAAACAACTCAGTCATATCTAATCTCAGACTCACGAGGCTCCAGGAAAGGTATTAGGTTTTCCAGGTAAGCAGGGATTTACAACCAGCCAAGGCTCAGTGCAATGGGAGGGGAAATGTAAACCAACATGCAGCCTGAGTAAACCCAGAAGCTGCATTCCACTGCATGGTACTTTCTGCACACCTTCCAGCTAAACAGACCTGCTTCCTGTCGAGCAGAGCATGAAAGAAGCACACATACCAGCAGCTACAGAGGTCACAACCAACACATTCGGGTCTATTACAGCAGACAGAGGGGCATCCACCCCATTTCCTGCCTGACCACTGTATGCCAAGACTCGGTCTGAAATATCTGGACACTCATGATTCATACTGGTCCTGCTGAAAAGCATTATCGGAGGTTCTGCTGGTTCCTGGTGGTGCCCAGTGGTCCGTAATGGTGTTGGGTGTTTGTCCTGATGGGCTGATATCTCAGTGTATTGGGCTGGTTTATGAGGACTGGTTCTAGATAGAACAGAGAACATGTAAAGGTGCCCCTACAAGAAATAGTGGTCTCCCAGATGGCAAGCTTATATCGGTTGGCTGGCTTCTTGAGTTGGGTACTGTTTGACACAGATGCTGAAGCTGATTCTGATGCCCTCAAAGCAGGAAGTACAGTCTGCACCTGAAGAACAGGTTCCATCATGTTGGTCCGCTGACGTCTGCTTATGGGCTAAGGACCACCCACCTCCAGATACGTAATCGCTCAGCTCTCAAACCAGGGGGCCTGTTATTATTAGGTTCAGTAGAGCCCTGAACCTGTGCTGGTGGAAACGAGGTATGTGCTTTCATACAAGGCCTAGCTAGTTCCAATCCTCCTCAACCAGGTTTTACATGCACTGTGACTTTCAATTTAGAATATAAACCAATATTACAAACAACCGAGAGACGATTCAGTTTAAACGTGACCTAGTATGAGTCATCAGTGTAGATCCTCTGATTGAAGCGATTCACCTCACGCAGATTCGGCTTTCGGTTCACAGATTGATTACAAACACTCACACATCCAAACAACACAGATATCAGCGGTGGACGGAGTACACAACCCATGTACCTGAGTTAGAGATTCCCACGGTACAGTTCTCCTCCAGTGTCCCTCCAGAAGTTCCTCCACTGAAGTAACAGTACTAAAGTATGTACCTTCAGATGTACTTAAGTATGGAGAGTAACAGTACTAAAGTATGTACCTTCAGATGTACTTAAGTATGGAGAGTAACAGTACTAAAGTACATACCTTCAGATGTACTTAAGTATGGAGAGTACCAGTACTAAAGTACGTACCTTCAGATGTACTTAAGTATGGAGAGTAACAGTACTAAAGTATGTCCCTTCAGATGTACTTAAGTATGGAGAGTACCAGTACTAAAGTACGTACCTTCAGATGTACTAAAGTATGGAGAGTACCAGTACTAAAGTACGTACCTTCAGATGTACTTAAGTATGGAGAGTAACAGTACTAAAGGATGTACCTTCAGATGTACTTAAGTATGGAGAGTAACAGTACTAAGGTATGTCCCTTCAGATGTACTTAAGTATGGAGAGTACCAGTACTAAAGTATGTACCTTCAGATGTACTGAAGTATAGAGAGTACCAGTACTAAAGTATGTACCTTCAGATGTACTGAAGTATAGAGAGTACCAGTACTAAAGTATGTACCTTCAGATGTACTTAAGTATGGAGAGTAACAGTACTAAAGTATGTACCTTCAGATTGTACTTAAGTATGGAGAGTAACAGTACTAAAGTATGTATCTTCAGATGTACTTAAGTATGGAGAGTAACAGTACTAAAGTATGTATCTTCAGATGTACTTAAGTATGGAGAGTAACAGTACTAAAGTATGTATCTTCAGATGTACTTAAGTATGGAGAGTAACAGTACTAAAGTATGTACCTTCAGATTGTACTTAAGTATGGAGAGTAACAGTACTGAAGTATTTACCTTCAGATGTACTTAAGTATGGAGAGTAACAGTACTGAAGTATTTACCTTCAGATGTACTTAAGTATGGAGAGTAACAGTACTGAAGTATTTACCTTCAGATGTACTTAAGTATGGAGAGTAACAGTACTGAAGTATTTACCTTCAGATGTACTTAAGTATGGAGAGTACCAGTACTAAAGTATGTACCTTCAGATGTACTTAAGTATGGAGAGTAACAGTACTAAAGTATGTACCTTCAGATGTACTTAAGTATGGAGAGTAACAGTACTAAAGTATGTACCTTCAGATGTAATTAAGTATGGAGAGTACCAGTACTAAAGTATGTACCTTCAGATGTACTTAAGTATGGAGAGTAACAGTACTAAAGTATGTATCTTCAGATGTACTTAAGTATGGAGAGTAACAGTACTAAAGTATGTACCTTCAGATTGTACTTAAGTATGGAGAGTAACAGTACTAAAGTATGTACCTTCAGATGTACTTAAGTATGGAGAGTACCAGTACTAAAGTATGTACCTTCAGATGTAATTAAGTATGGAGAGTACCAGTACTAAAGTATGTACCTTCAGATGTACTTAAGTATGGAGAGTAACAGTACTAAAGTATGTATCTTCAGATGTACTTAAGTATGGAGAGTAACAGTACTAAAGTATGTACCTTCAGATTGTACTTAAGTATGGAGAGTAACAGTACTGAAGTATTTACCTTCAGATGTACTTAAGTATGGAGAGTAACAGTACTGAAGTATTTACCTTCAGATGTACTTAAGTATGGAGAGTACCAGTACTAAAGTATGTACCTTCAGATGTACTTAAGTATGGAGAGTAACAGTACTAAAGTATGTACCTTCAGATGTACTTAAGTATGGAGAGTAACAGTACTAAAGTATGTACCTTCAGATGTACTTAAGTATGGAGAGTAACAGTACTAAAGTATGTATCTTCAGATGTACTTAAGTATGGAGAGTAACAGTACTAAAGTATGTACCTTCAGATTGTACTTAAGTATGGAGAGTAACAGTACTAAAGTATGTACCTTCAGATGTACTTAAGTATGGAGAGTAACAGTACTAAAGTATGTACCTTCAGATGTACTTAAGTATGGAGAGTACCAGTACTAAAGTATGTACCTTCAGATGTACTGAAGTATGGAGAGTAACAGGAGCATGGTTTATAAGGGTTCTAATGTTCTATTATCATTTCTGGAACAGGACTCTTCATCAGCTCAGTGTAGGTGAAGAGACTCTAGTGTCTCTCAGTCCACCAGTCTTTAATAGAAGTTCATTCATTAGTCTGACACTGACGTCTATTCACATCATCATCAGCACAGAGCACTGAAGGAGAACAGGTTCCACTAGCTAGAACCAAGCTCTGTCTAACAAGTCAAAACAAGCTTCACACTACTTCACACTACTTTCATTTGGACGTGTGTGATTTAGGCATCCGTCTACCTTAAATCCAGATTCCCGTTCAGGAGTTTATCATCACTGCTAGCTAGTAGAACCTACTGGTCATTACCAAACCCAGGACCGGAAACTGGATCCCAAGTTTTAGGCGCACCATACAGTAAAGGTTTTCTGGCTCCTATGGCGACTCGCCCACACCACTGTGCAGGAAATGAGTCAAAACAAATTACTCCTTGAGAAGGAGGAAAAACACACAGTCGAGTCACATTATTATAACCACTTCCTAGTTTTGACGGCGACAGCGTGTAGCTCATGAAGCAAGTCACATTTCTGTGGTTTCCTCTGGGCCCACCCATCAAAGTGGAAGGCACTCTCAACCCCATCCTTGCAGATCACGTACACCAATAGATGCTGATTGTCCTTTCAATTGTCCGGATGAGATCTTCCAGCAAGAGAATCCAACATGTCACATGGCTACAAATGTCCGACATTGGTTGGAAGAGCATGACCAAGACCTCCAAGTACTACCCTGGCCCCCCAGACTTGAGTTCAAACAAACATGTGTAGGACCACCTGGATTGTGGGGTTCGCTCTATGGATCTTCCCCCACGTCTCCCCTGGTAGCTGTGGGTTGCCTTCAGTCAGCATGGCTCCAAACACCTGTGACCTACTAGGACCCTAGAGAGCCACTCACAGCCCGTCTAGCAGCTGTCCATGCTGCACACGGCAGGTACTCTGGATATACTCTTGTGACTCCACTACGTCACAATGGTTGGTGTAGCTCAGCGGTTGGTGTAGCTTAGTGGATAACACCAGTACCCACCAGGGAACCACCACCACATATGGGAGACTGGAGTTCGAGTCCTGGTCTGGGTGACTATGGTGTGCTACACCAATAAGAGTGCTTGGGCAAGACGCTACATTGGCCTACCTGCTCTGGATAAGAGCGTCAGCTAAATGCCTTAAATGTAAATCCTGCATAAACGATTATGGAACCGAGCTGAACTGACTGTTAATGGTAAATACCTGTACCTGCACAGACGAAGCAGATATAGATCAGATGCAGAACAGCTGGAATGTTCCTTCAAGTTCAAGACCAGGGCTCACAAGTCCCTACACCTTCTCAAGGTTTCTGCAGATGAAAGTAACCACAGATAGTGACACGTAGGTGAAAACACACTTCATGCCAGTTGCTGTCTGTTTAGCACTTTGAACCGCTGTGGAGCCCACATGCGTTTCCACACAGGTCCTTAAACCTCACAAGTTCACTTAGCAGTAGGCTCGCATCCTCATCCTGACAACAGCACAAATAAACTAATCCACTCGCACCAGGGCGGAGCCGGCTCAGGTTGCCAGATTGAGCAGTTTCCACATTCATTTTGTTCAGTCCTTGTGCCATTGGCAACGTCCCCAATCTTACAGGTGAGACACGGCATTTCAGTTCATTCAACAATTACTGACTGCTGATACACTGACGAACCAGAGGTCATGTGATATCAGTATGTAAGCTGGTTATGAAGTGGTGTTACCTCATGGGTGGGATGGCTTGGGAATGCCTACACCTGTGCAAGTGGTGAGGAACTGCTCAGCCAGCACGTTGACCATGCGCAGGAATTACTGGAGTTTGAACGCGGCATGATCGTGCAGTGCCTCGAATGGGCTCTGATCAGGTGAACATGCAGGTCACATCATTCACCGGATCCCTCCAGCATGCTTCTTGAATTAACCAATTCTGAAAACTTGGGCCCGATGGCAAGGTGCATTATCCTGCAGGAATATCCCATCATTGTGGGGCTAAATGACGTTCCAGTGAAATGGTCACTCAGCGAAACCTAGTGGGCACCAATCAATTATGTGTGTAGGTGGACCAGTAGATCCAACCCATGCCATGGGAACACACCCCAAACCAGTCTGGAAGCACCACCAGCCTCCATAATACTACATCTAGTTGGAATCTAAAATGGCCATTGATCTGTTCTGTAGCCTACAGTGCTCCATGATCTAAATCGTATACATGCTTCAAATATTACTTCTTTACTTCATTACTTGTTTGTCTTTCCGATTAAACTGGGGTCAAATATAAACGGCATGTTTAAATAAAAAACAGCACTCTGAAAACATACATGAATCAAAAACACCCGCAAGATATATGTGAGAAGGATACACATGGAAATAATACACACACATGGACAAAATTATCAGTTAATGAAAGAAAAACCCACAATGGTAACAAAAATAACTTAAATCTGACAAAAGTAAAAATAAATAAAAATTCTATGAAAATGAACAAATGAAAGTCAGACATTGCTTTTCAACCATACTTCAACAGAATTATTTAAAAAAATAAACTCCTGAAACCGGCCTGGACAGAAATGATGGTACTTTTAACTTAATATTTTGTTGCACAACCTTTTGAGGCAATCACTGCAATCAAACGATTCCTGTATCTGTCAGTGAGACTTCTGCACCTCTCAGCAGGTACTGTGGCCCACTCCTCATGAGCAAACTGTTCTAGTTGTCTCAGGTTTGAAGGGTTCCTTTTCCAGACGGCATGTTTCAGCTCCTTCCAAAGATGCTTAGTAGGATTTAGGTCAGGGCTCTTAGAAGGCCACTTCAGAATAGTCCAGTTTTCCTCTTAGCCATTCCTGGGTGTTTGTTTTGGGTCATTATCCTGTTTGAAAGACCCATGACCTGCGACTGAGACCAAGCTTTCTGACACTGGGCAGCACATTTCTCTCTAGAATTCCTTGATAGTCTTGATATTTGATTTTACCCTGCACAGATTCAAGACTCCCTGTGCCAGATGCAGCAAAGCAGTCCCAGAACATAGCAGAGCCTCCTCCATGTTCCACAGCAGGGACAGTGTTCTTTTCTTGATATGCTTCATTTCTCCGTCTGTGAACATAGAGCTGATGTGCCTTCCCAAAAAGTTCCATTGTTCTCTCATCTGTCCATAGGACATTCTCCCAGAAGCTCTGTGGCTAGTCAACATGTAGTTTGGCAAATCCCAGTCTGGCTTTTTCAACAATGGTGTCCTCCTTGGTCATCTCCCATTAAGTCCACTGTGGCTCAAACATGGACGGATGGTGCGATCTGACACTGATGTTCCTTAAGCTTGAAGTTCACCTTTAATCTCTTTAGAAGTTTTTCTTGGCTCTTTTGTTACCATTCGTGTTATCCGTCTCTTTGATCTGTCATCAGTTCTCCTCCTGCTTCCACGTCCAGGGTGGTTGGCTACAGTCCCATGGATCTTAAATTTCTGAATAATATATGCAGCTGTAGTCACAGGAACATCGAGCTGCTTGGAGACGGTCTTATAGCCTTTACCTTTAACAGGCTTGTCTATCATTCTCTTTCTAATGTCCTGAGACAACTCTTTCCTTTGCTTCCTCTGGTCCATGTTGAGTGTGGTACACACCTTGTCACCAAACAGCACAGTGACTACCTGTAGCCGTATATATAGGCCCACTGACTGATTACAAGACTGTAGACACCTGTGATGCTAATTAGTGAACACACCTTGATTTAACATGTCCCTTTGGTCACATTTGTCAGGGGTACCATCATTTCTGTCCAGGCCTGTTCCAGGGGTTTATTTTTTTAAATAGTTCTGTTGAAGTATGGTTAAAAAGCAATGTCTGACTTTCAGTTGTTCATTTTCATAGAATTTTTATTTATTATTGCTTTTGTCAGATTAAAGTTATTTCTGTTAGCACAGTGGGTTTTTCTTTAATTAACCGAGGTGTACCAATGATTTTGTCCACGTGTGTATATATTTACAATATCCTTTATTTATTTTTTAATATATACATATATATATATATAAAATTTGTTTGTCTAGGCCTTTCTCAGATTACAGTATGAGACTTCACACCTGTTTAAGTGGAATTAGATTTATGTGGGAATGTGAGGTCAAATTCGAGTGATTACTGACGACCTCAGTGACTTTAATCTGTGAGTATCTGCTGTATTTATAATTCTGGGGTGAATTACCTCCCACAACTCACAGAACCCGGGGGTCCCCCGTAATAGTAGCCCTCCTCGTAACAGGGCTAATAACAAAACTGGCCAGAAGGCCAGCTTTTCACCTCGCCTGCTTCTTGTTCAGAATTTTCCGTTCCACCTTAAATGGTGCAGCAGTTACATTCTGGGTGGGGGGTTATAATGGTGAATCCATTGTTTAAGGTGGAACGAGGACATTTGAACAAGTAGCATTAAGCAAGTGAGTCCACGCTGCATAGAAAATCGAAAAGCAGCTCTCGCTGGGCATTTGGTAAGTTGAATGAACCGGCTCTTCTAGCAGCTGCTGTTGTGAAATGCGGCTCCGGTCGGATAAGGCGGATGTAAATGTCTGTGAGCTGCTGTTTGGATCCTGACTGGGATAATTGGGGGAGATCCTAATCCTACATGAACCAGCCAATCAAATTACACACTCATTACATTCCTGGACCTCCTCTGGTCAAACTGAGCCCCCTCAAGCAGGACTAAACACCTGACCTGCACGTTTCCAAGGCGGTGGTTAACGCTGATATAGTCCTGATTTAGACGCTCGAACTTGTTTCCGGTATCTGTCCCCTTTTGTGAATTTCGTCAGACTTTGGCTGGAAACCATGAGGGCAACCTGCCAGTTACAGGTGCCTGCCTGAGAAACAGTGAGAGAACGAGTGGGTGGAGAGGCGCATCCGCATCGTGGTTAACTCTGCAGCCTTCATAATTCCAGTCAGCAGCTAATGCACAGCAAACCAAACCCACAACCAAAACAGAGACAGACAACAGCGGTCTCATTGTTCTAACACAGCAGGTCAGACGCCACGCTAATGAGCGACGACTGAGCCCACACATCCAATTCAACCCCTCAGCTAATACGGGTTTGGAGCCTGACGTTTGCTTCTTTGGTTTTACAGTAAAACAGTACAGTTTCCTTCTAACTACAAATGTATCCAGTCAACCAAGACATGCTTGGTTGGTTTTAAATTGTAGCTGATGTACGACGCTAATGCAGCTAACACGTATGTTAGCCACTAGATTAGCACTGCCCTAACAGCAGCCCTAAATTATTACACAGTCGCCTCAAACTGGGGTGCAGAGTCAATTAAAAACTATGCCCTCTGACACTGAATGAACAAACAAAAAAAATAAAATAAATAAAATAAAAAAAATTAATAAATCAGACACAATTCAGGCTTCCAGGTGGTTGCTACTTACCTGTGTGGCTAAACTTGCTTCTGTCCAGTGCTGAACTGAAGCAGCAGCACCAAACTTCACACATCAAACTCTGGTTTAATACATTTTGGGTTTGGTTTTCGGTCTTGCACAGATGGAGAGAAGAAAATGAAAAAAGAATGAGAGAAAAGAGATTAGTGGATTAAATTAAATGCTAAGGTGCTACTTTACACTTTAAAGTTTTCTTCTTACCCCAACTGCATCCGGTCATCCAAGGTGTGTTTGGCGTCGTCATCTTTGGTTCTGAACTGGAGCTAATGTACAAGGCTAATGCAGCTAACAAGTTAGCCAGCCACTAGATTAGTACCATTCTACCTGCAGTCCTAAATTATTCCATGTATCACTCTGTAAACTGATTATGAGGCAGTGTTACCTCTGGGGACGGTTTGGGGACGCCCACACACCTGTACAAGTTGTGAGGTGTCATCTTGAGAGTGAAGCTGAACACTGACTGGTACACAAGGTACAGAAACATGAATTATCAGAGTTCGAATGAAGCATGATGGTGGGTGCCGGACAGATGGCACGTTCCATTTCCATTTGCTAACTGGGCCCTAGCAAACTGCCAGTGTGTGGCATGGGTCCGGTGAGTCATGGTCACCGCAGTTTCGGGCTGATGGTAGGGTTGGTGTGTGGCGCAGACACCGTGAAGCCATGGACCCCAGTTGTCAAGAAGGCACTGTGCAGGCTGGTGATGGCTCCATACTGGTGTGGCGTGTGTTCTAATGGCATGGTTTGGGACCACTGGTCCGCCTAAACACATCACTGAGGGTACCCACTCAGTTTCACTGCTTGGTCATCATCTGCAGCCCTTCATGAACGCAGGGCAATGCAGCTCGCCATCGGGCCCAGGTTGGTCAGAATTTATTTGAGAAGCATTCTGGAGAGTTCTGACGATCGGTATGGCCTGCAAGTTCACCGGACAGGAGTCCAATCAAGACATTCCACCATCATGCCTCGTTCACACTCTGAAAATTCACGTCCCCTTGCCATGAGCACGCAGGCCACTGTTCAACCTCACTCACAAGACGCACCTCAGAGCCTGGGGTAACACCACCTCAATCGGTTTACATACTGACATCACATGACTTCTCATATGTGCAGTGTGGGACCTTAACAGGTAGCACGTGTTGGGTCTATATGGGCCCTTTGTTTGGAGTCCAGGTGGGCTTATATTGGTTTATCAGCTGGGCACAAACTGGGATGGTGACCAACGTGGGCTGACCTGGGTTTAATCTGGAGAAGCCCCTACACTATACCAACAAGGGTCCTTGGGCAAGACTCCCTAGTCATGGCTGACTTAGTACAGGCTGGAAACGTACTGATGGAAAGAAAAAGAGGATGGGGGAAAATCATGTGAATACTAAAGATGGAAAAACAGGACCCCCATCATGGAGAGACCGCTCAAAATCAACAAGCCCTTTCATTACAGTTGTGATGGTGTAACAGATACATCGAAGTAAACAGCTTCATTTATTAACTGATCTGTGATTTATTGGTTTGGGTCATTTCTGTCCTCCATATTTTACAAGTGCAGTTTTAGTTTGTCTCGTGTAGAACTTCCTCATCAGGAGCTTCACACAGAGACCTAGTGCAGCTTTCTCAGACCAGACAGACTAACAAACACAACTCCATTACCGCCAACATGAAAACAGGACTTTCTCTTCATCACTGGCTGAAACGTGAACAAACCCATCAAATACGCAAAGCAAAACAAACAAACAAACAAAATAAAACAAACAAAACATCAAAGCAGACACACGAGTACCATAAAAAAGTGTACAAGTAACACAGTGGTGAAATTCCACGGCCAAAACCACACAAACACTAACCACAGGGTCTGGACAGACACATCCCCGAATCAACTTCCATTAAAACCATCTGAAATTCCAGATAAAATATCACCACTGTCTTCGCAAAGCCCTTCGCGATAACCGGCCACAGAGAGCCAGTCCCAACCACCGGACCTTTAATGAATAATGCATGTTAAAGACGGACGCGTTTCCCGTATCCCATTCCCGATAGAGGTTTCGTTACGACAGTGGCTATAATGTGAACTATGAGACGTTAGTACAATTCAGGGGACAATGGGGCATCTCCTTACACATCATCAGCACACTGCAAAACATAAATAGAAGTTTCTGGAACACGTTTTCAATACGTTACCTGTTTGTATGGGTGGGCCACCGAACTCATAACTGATCATCCTCAAACTCCAGCTTTCAATAACACAGATTTGGACCCTTTTCACGTTCAGAAGCTCATAAAACCATTTCAATAAGCAGATATTGTAATGTCAGTAGCTCGTACACACACACACACACACACACACACACACACACACACACACACACACACACACACACACACACACACACACACACACACACACACACACACACACACACACACAGTGGACAAACTCCAATAACGAAGAAACTCCAGTTTTAACGCAGTAGCTCAGCACAGGCTCAACCAGCGGCCTGGTCAGAGACCGAGGACGTAGGGACCAATCAGAGCTCAGATTCTTTGTCCGTATCAGCAAGGCCGGGGGACAGACCTTAAAAACACAGTCTAAGGCGATAGTTCGTCCAAAAACCTCCCCAGACCTCCAGCAGAGCACGTTCGGAGGCTTGCTTCTTCAGTTTTGCACTTGAGCTACGAACGACAGATGAGGCGAGGCATGCAGTGTGCAAGAAGCCAACCGGTGGACTAGGAGCGTCCACTAGGACGAGGTTGGGTATAATGGGCTGTATAATGCACTGATCTAGAAGCAGCTTCTTTTGTCTTATCTAAGAAAACATCACCCAGAAGGTCAATAAACCGCTTCCCAAACCGTCCAAACACACCTGAATCTGAGGTGTGGGGTAACCTCAGACGTACCTGCTTAAATGGGACAACGTACACTCATCTGGAAAAGAACAGCTGCACCCCAAAGGAATCACCCGAGAAGAATGACACCTGGTGGGTGGGTTTGACATCGTGAGAGACGCCATTGAATCAACTGACCCAAGCAAGGACGAGCCTCATCGCTGTACCTGACCGACCCAACAGCCATGACTGAAGACTGAAGTGATGAGGCATGGAGCCGAGGTGAATAGTCTGTTGTCACACATCCAGAAGGACTGGTGCATTCCACCTCCACCCCTACCGCACCATCTGCAGGAGCTGTGTGAGGATGTTCAAGCTGCATGGGATGGATTATCACAGGACTCCATTAGGAACCTCTACAGCTCCATACCGAGACGTCTGGCGTGTTGGGTTAGCGAACACGGCGGCCCGACGCCATACTGAGAGACAGACTTCTGTATG
>JAMWET010007124.1:180000-185000 GCA_024036415.1 Prochilodus magdalenae
GGGTCATGTGACTCACGCAGACTTCAGGTAGTTGGAGGAAGTTATCGGTGGGTCTGCGTATTTAAACCTCGTAGCTGCTGAAAGAGCATCACGCTCTGCCTACTCTGCTGCACCTCCACCGAACGGTTGAGAGGTTCCATGATCCTCCAGTGGGAGTTGAGGCGACTCTCTCTCTACAAGGCTCAGTCTAGAACGAGGCTCGTCGCACCGAACCACTCGGAATGTTTACATCTATGACTGAATGATGTTTAACTCCGTTCATATTTGACAAAAACCTGGAATTCCCCTGTAAGTGTGGAGGAGGTGCCCCCATCGATGCCCTCACACAAACCACGACTTCAGAACGTCCCCTGATTCCAAGTATGGAGAGACTGAACCTACAGGAAGTGTGTTCGTATATCCCATATCATTAAGGGAGAATTCCAGTTTGTGCTCCATGATCCGGGTCTCCTTTTCAAAAATGTGCTGTGTAAGGACCAAGCCTCCCTACTTGCTTACTCAGCAGGTCATACTCAATATCAGGCCACTACACATCACGGCCCTGCAGCGCGTACCCCAGCTCTCCCACACCTACACTGCGCTCAGATGCGCTCCTTCTAAATATAACGAGGGTGAGTTTCCTGGTAAAGAGTGAACGGTGGGTGAGATGAGTGCGATACTCAGGCAGCACGCGGGTGGTTTCAGAACTAAAACACCCCCCACCCTCCAGCTGCTGCTGCTCCCACCACACATGCTAAAACACCTTCTCCCACTTAAAGGTTGTGTTAACCACATCAAGTGGGCGAGAAGCTTGCAGGAGCTCTACAAACCTGTATCTTACTCCATCAGCACAAACCCAGCACTACACGATCAGCGGATGCGTCTCTCGACTCCACTGCTCTGTTAAGAATAAGAATCAATTCATAAACAATAAAATCAACATCCTTATAAACACTGCAGGGCAGGCCTGGAAACGCACAGCACACCAACCCCGTCCATGAAACACGCCTGCGCGGGAAAACACGGCATCGCTAACCCTCGGTAAACGGTGCAGGTGTCTGCAGACACCTATCGAAGCTTCTCAAAGAGCCTGCTATCTGACTTCCTCATCTCCAAACCACCAACACATCAACATCACCATCTGAAAAACCTCATAGACCCCTCTGCAAACAGACAGGAGGGTTCTTCTACTCCTAACGCCGGGTTCTCTGCACGTAGTAGTGACAGCTTTTCACCCAGCAGTGGCTCGGCCTACGTAACGTGAACCTGTGTAGTAGCCTGCTCTTAACAGCCAGGAAGCAAAGCCCTGGCCCTGAACTGAGTATGGGGTACTAACAGCGTGTTAAAATTAATGATGGCTTTTAACAAGTCAAAGATACAGACAGATTACAGACGATAAAGATTTGTGATGCAGCGCTGGTACTGTGGTATGGTGAACTGAGGTGCTGGTGTAGCAATGTGCTGGTATGGTGGTACAGTGGAGTGAGGTGCTGGTATGAGGTGAGGTGCTGGTATGGTGGTACAGTGATGTGCTGGTATGTTGGTACAGTGGAGTGAGGTGCTGGTATGGTGGTACAGTGGAATGAGGTGTTGGTATGGTGATATGGTAAAGCGAAGTACAGGTATGGTGGTAAGGTGTGACGCTAGTATGGTGGTACGGTGAAGTGAGCTGTAGGTATTGTGATACGGTGAAGTGTTGGTATGGTGGTACGGGGAGTAAGGTGCTGGTATGGTGGTACAGTGGAGTGAGGTGTTGGTATGCTGGTATGGTGGTTTGGTATAGCGCTTGTGTGGAGCTACGGTAAAGTGAGCTGCAGGTATGGTGGTATGGTGAAGTACCGGCATAGTGGTATGGTGAGGTGCTAAAATGGTGTTACAGTGGAGTGAGGTGCTCTATGGTGGTACGGTGATGTGCTGGTATGGTGGTACTGTGGAGTGAGGTGCTTGTATGAGTGAGGTGCTTAAGGTGCTGGTACAGTGGTACGGTGGATCGAGGTGTTGGTATGGTGGTACGGTGGAGTGAGGTGGTGGTACGGTGGAGTGAGGTGCTGGTATGGTGGTACGGTGGAGTGAGGTGGTGGTACGGTGGAGTGAGGTGCTGATATGGTGGTACGGTGGAGTGAGGTGGTGGTACGGTGGAGTAAGGTGCTGGTATGGTGGTACGGTGGAGTGAGGTGGTTGTACAGTGGTACGGTGGAGTGAAGTGCTGGTACAGTGGTACTGTGGAGTGAAGTGCTGGTACGGTGGTACGGTGGAGTGAGGTGCTGGTACGGTGGAGTGAGGTGCTGGTACGGTGGAACGGTGGAGTGAGGTGCTGGTACGGTGGAGTGAGGTGCTGGTACGGTGGAACGGTGGAGTGAGGTGCTGGTACGGAGGTACAGTGGAGTAAGGTGCTGGTACGGTGGAACAGTGGAGTGAGGTGGGGGTACAGTGGAGTGAGGTGCTGGTACAGTGGTATGGTGGAGTGAGGTGCTGGTACGGTGGTACGGTGGAGTGAGGTGCTGGTATGGTGGTACGGTGGAGTGAGGTGCTGGTACGGTGGTACAGTGGAGTGAGGTGCTGGTACGGTGGTGCAGTGAGGTGAAGTGCTGGTACGGTGGTACGGTAGAGTGAAGTGCTGGTACGGTGGTACAGTGAGGTGAAGTGCTGGTACGGTGGTACGGTAGAGTGAAGTGCTGGTACGGTGGTACAGTGGGGTGAAGTGCTGGTACGGTGGTACGGTAGAGTGAAGTGCTGGTACGGTGGTACAGTGAGGTGAAGTGCTGGTACGGTGGTACGGTAGAGTGAAGTGCTGGTACGGTGGTACAGTGGGGTGAAGTGCTGGTACGGTGGTACAGTGGGGTGATGTCGGTATGTTGTGCCAGTAAGGTGAAGATGTGAGGTGACCGAGGCGCAGGAGATACGTACCAGTCGATGAGATAAATATCAGGCGTCAGGTTGTTGCTCCTAAAATGTGCAAATAGCTTTGGTAGGTTTTCTTCAAAGAACACTTCAAACGCAGCAAAGTAAGTCAGCATCTGTGAACGAGAAACAGATCCACGTTCATAAGCTTCCACACCAGCGGCGACACCAACACAGCGCAGAAACACCGAGACAACAAAACTACAGGGCATATAAAGACAGTCAGCGTTAATACACCTCTATCCCATACCGCACCTCCATATTATATAACTACCTAGAACATACACAGTCTCCCAGCTACCCAGATGTACATCCTGCCTACAGGTCACATTTCATGCAGTACGTGTTGTGTTAACGTTGTGACGGCTGCCATCTTGGCCAGGTCTCAGTGGGACATCCTGGTAAAATAATGGACATAATAATAATAATAATAATAATAATAATAATAATAATAATAATAATAATCTAGACATGTTCACTGAGTCAGAGCTGTTCCCAGTGGTGGTGAAGGTAACCAGACGTCCCTCACAGAAAGTTCCTACATGAGATGGTTATGAATACGCTGCCTGATGTCAAAACCTTATTTGCTGAGCTGTCCATGTAAGTCACTGTGAGCCCAAATAATCTTCAGAGAAAGTACATTATGTCCAGGTTTTCCAGATTTCCATCAACATCCACCCCCCCCACAAAACCCCCTCTCCCCCAGCTCCTCCATCCATGTCTTGGAAGCCCAACACTGTGTCTTTGTGTGCTGTAGCTTTAACATCGCCCTTTCCTGGAGCTAATGGTCGGAGGCCCAGAGCAGAGCCACTGAACGATGCAACAGAGAGATGTGCGTCAGCACTTGGCAGCCCTGCACTGTGAGCTGGAGTGGTCTACCACAATGTGGTTGAGCTGTTGTTGCTCTCAGAAGCTTCCATGTAACAAGGACGGCACCTGCGTTTGTCCGGTGCAGATCTAGCATGGCAGAAAGTGACTTGTGGCAAAGGTGACATCCCTATGACCGTCCTGGGTTCAACATCTACTGCCAGCGTTCCTCAACAGAGACCGGTTTCCTGGGTAGCAATGGGTATGGCCGAACTACGTTCATACATCTGCACGATGTTCGTGCACTCCAAGAGCAATCAGGAGTCAACACCGCACATGTCTATCACTGGGCCTTTAGTGTTCAGCTGTTCACAGCTCAGAGTCAGCCATACTGCATGACCTAAACCAGGACCTGGACACACACTGGCCTGGACAAACGCTCTCGATCTCGGTGACTATTGACTTCTATTGTTAGTCAGCCACATTAACCTCACTGGAACAGTGGACTGACCACCCCAGAGTCCAGAACCCCAACACCACTGAGGTTGTTTGGAGTTATTTGGATTGTGAATAGAAGCAGAAAGTGTTGGACCAGCTTCTAGGACTGAGCTTTGGAGGGGTATGTCTACCTGAGGTGCAGCCTCCTGAAATGAATGGAAGCTGAGATGATAACTCGGCTGATTTAGTTGGAAATGAAAGAAATGATGTGCGGTTTCAGACGTGACGCCGTCAGCTAGTGATGTGTGCGGTTGTGTTCTTAGTTGACAGCTCCAGTAACTCGGGGTATTGAGTTCTGGGTAAATTTCTGCTGAATCGGATCCCACAGTGCTGAGTAAAGTGAGTCTCGCAGGACGTTACTGAGCACTGAATTACCGGTGAGCACTAAAATGAAGTAAGACGTTAGTTATGATATGAAGTAATGCATTAACACTGATGAACTAGTGTTCAGTAAACATGGAACAGCTGTTATATGGTAGATTTTTTATGGTTTATTAGGTATTAATTATTATTCATTAGGTTTATTAGGTATTATTATTTTATATTAGGTTATTGGGAGAGTTTCGGGTAGCAGTGCTGTGCTTGTTGCACAGAGGTCATTTGAAGGTCGTTGGCTGGAGTTTTTATTGTTTCTGAATAGGAAAGGTTGAAGAGCTGCTTGAGCTTTCGTTCCCTCGGCTCGCTGCGCGGCTGCTGCGCTGACTGACAGCGAGGATGTGGTTAATGTTGTACACGCTGAGCAGGTCTATAAAAGTCTGCTTATCTCCGATCGCACCTAGCCTGCCCACTGAACCAACATGCCAAGTTATAGTGGG
>JAMWET010007124.1:190000-201822 GCA_024036415.1 Prochilodus magdalenae
CGTAGCCGAGCAGGGCAACCGCTCAAAGCCCCAGAGGACAAGTCTACTCCCGTCTGTCACTTCAGCATCATATGTTCCAGTCGGTGCTCCGGTAACACACGAGTACGTGGTGGCACCATCCTAAAATGACACAGGACCAATCAGCAGACAGCTGCATCGCACGTCACCCCACCATGCGGTTCTATGGCTGCTGTTAGCATGAGCTGTGTCCATGTGGGAAGGCCGGTGGAATAGTTACCCTCGGTCCCGAGGAGGGTTCAGTCTGGCGGTGGAACCGAGGCCAAAGGGTGCCTCAAATTACTCACACTAAAGCAGCCTACAAATCAGGACGGCCTTCAGCAACGCAACTGGCAACCTATAGCCTAAACCTGCCCAATATGAAGCTTCCCACGTACTGGAGAATATAGCCCCCCACCAGCCCGGGCGGTACGATAGGATGACTCATGCTGGCCAACTGGTTAGCCATCCTAAGCCCGGTCACGTTACGGCACGCTAGGTAGCAACTCAGCTAGCAGATAGAGTCGTACAGTGTGGTGCTGCATGAATAAAGGGTCGCAGCCCGCCCGCATAACCGTGTCCAGGCTGGAGAGGTAGACGCTGGTGTGTGGAGAGACTTTAGCTTTGACTTCGTTAGGAACCGCTAACACTCTGAACGGAGCATCATGTGGGAGTCTGAGGACTGCTGTAGCGTTACTTCGCCAGTCCTGCATCCAACAGGACAGCAGCACCACGGAAGCAGACATGAGGCATGACTGTCAGATGGGGTTAAATGAGTTCATGCGACTGACCATGATAAAGCCAAAATGGTCTCATTATAAAAACAAGTGGGCCTCACTTTACAATAAGACCACCTTCATGAAGAGTTAAAGAATGGCTTACATGCTTAACGGGCTGTATTCAAACTGGTACACTACTATACTGAACATTTTCTCTGGCTGAAGCAGGCTAAAAGCTGGTGAGGCCACGGTGCATGATGGGATGCAGTACACATGCAGTATACATCTCCACCTGCATACTAGAAACTCTGACTGGAGTAGAACACCATCCGGGGATCTCCAGTACACCATGAAGACAGCTTAGAAGAATACTGAGGGAAATACATCCTGTATTCATGATGCAGTATAAAGGCTTATGAGGCTTTGTATTATACAGTACTTGCTATTAAACTTGCTTTCTGTGACCTCTCCCATAAAGCCACTGCTTAAAAAAGGGCATTCCAAAAAATTCAGCAGAAAAAGTGCATTGATTACAAAAATACTGCAAAAAATATATAGTGCCAAAAAAGTGAATTACTCATACAAATACTGGAAAACGGTGCATTGCCAAAATACTGCAAAAAAGGTAAATCACCAAAATACTGCAAAAAAGTGAATTACCAAAATACTGGAAAAAGTGAATTTCCAAAACACTGGAAAAAGTGAATTAGCAAAAATATGGAAAACAGTGAATTCCCAAAATACTAAAAAAATGTTGAATTACCAAAATACTGGAAAATGGTAAATTACCAAAATACTGGAAAATGGTAAATTACCAAAATACTGGAAAAAAGGTGAATTACCAAAAATATGGAAAACAGTGAATTCCCAAAATACTAAAAAACATTGAATTACTAAAATACTGGAAAATGGTGAATTACCAAAATATTGGAAAATGGTAGATTACCAAAATACTGGAAAAAGTTTAATTACCAAAATACTAAAAAACAGTGAATTACCAAAAATATGGAAAACAGTGAATTCCCAACATCCTGAGAAAGGGTGAATTCACAAAAACACTGGGAAACGGTGAATTACCAAAACACTGGGAAAAGGTGAATTACCAAAACACTGGGAAAAGGTGAATTACCAAAACACTGGGAAATGGTGAATTACCAAAACACTGGGAAACGGTGAATTACCAAAATACAGGGGAAAGGTGAATTACCAAAATACCGGTGAAAGGTGAATTACCAAAACACTGGAAAAAAGGTAAATTACTCAAATACTGGAAAAAGTGAATTAATTATAAAAATACTAGAAAAAAGTGAATTACAAATATAGTGCCAAAAAAGTGTATCAATAATAAAAAAAAAATAAAGCAAATAAATGTGGAAGAAAAAAAACTCTCTTTCTAAAAGTGGACTAAAGATTTCTGCAATCCAGTAAAGTGTAAAGGCATCAATGAGGCATTATATAGCATACATAGCACCTTAGAATACATGGCATACGCTTGTATAGTGTCTCTTAAGTAGCTATAATGACGTGCACAATGCTCAATAATGCTAGAGTCTGCAACTTTATAATATCAGGCTTCATAACACCTCATAACCTCAAGCCCAATAAGAACACTGCAGACACTGCTGCTGTAATGCACCACGTAATGCCACACTTTATAGAGGTTCATGACAGGCCTTTACAGGCTTATTAATGTCATTTAAATGTTCATTCATTTTAATTTCAGTAAATTAAAGCTTATAGAGCATTATAAGCGGTCTTTACAGGCACTGTGACTGATACAGGGTGAATAGACATTATAGTGCATTATGAAACCTGAACATCATAAAGCCGCATACTCGTATTTTATAAAGTGTAATGCATGTTAAATAGTTAAACAAGCTTATGCCCGGTATTATACGGTACTATGTATGCCTTATGACAGCTTATGAATGCCTTTTGACAGCATTATGAATACGGAATTCGTAGGAAGTATTACCGAGAGCTGAGATACATTGATATTTCGTTTCATGGCCAGAGCAGACACAACCGTGCTGCCCAACACCAGAGCGTAACACCAAACCCACTGTAACTGGGTTATTCAGCCTGCTGCTGTTGAACGTGGTGCTAAACAGAACCTGCTATCCTCTCCATTAAATCAGCCTCCTGAAGCCGCAGCAGCACGGCTCCATCAGCACACAGCACCGTGGTTTGTTTACGGTTTGACTCATCACATACTTAGCCCCTGCAGACACTGAAGCAGGCGCAATGAAAATGCTGGGGAACGGTTAATACAAAAATACCACAGCATATATAGTAGTAAAAAAGTAAATTATTAATACAAATACTGGAAAAAAGTGGATTAATTATAAAAATACTGGTAAACTGTGAATTACCAAAACACTGGAAACCGGTAAATTACCAAAACACTGGGGAACGGTAAATTGCCAAAAACACTGGGGAACGGTAAATTGCCAAAAACACTGGGGAAGGGTAAATTGCCAAGTACTGGAACAAAATTACAAAAATACTGTAAAATGTAGATAAATAGTAGTAAAAAAGTAAATTATTAATACAAATACTGGAAAAAAGTGGATTAATTATAAAAATACTGGTAAACTGTGAATTACCAAAACACTGGAAACCGGTAAATTACCAAAACACTGGGAAAGGGTGAATTACCAAAACACTGCGAAAGGGTGAATTCCCAAAACACTGGGAAAGGGTGAATTCCCAAAACACTGGGGAAGGGTGAATTCCCAAAACACTGGGGAACGGTAAATTACCAAAATACTGGGGAACGGTGGATTAATTACAAAAATACTGTAAAATGTAGATAAATAGTAGTAAAAATGTAAATTATTAATACAAATACTGGAAAAAAGTGGATTAATTATAAAAATACTGGTAAAAAAAACTGAAAACCGGTAAATTACCAAAAGACTGGGGAAGGGTAAATTGAATACTACCGGTAAATTACAAAACACTGGAAAAAAGGATTACCAAAACATTAAAAAAAAAAACAGTGGATTTTAATTATAAAAAACACTTGGGAAAGGGTGAATTACAAAAACAAGGGTGAAGAAAAAGGCTAAATTACCAAAAATGGGAAAGGGTGAATTAAAACACTGGGAAGGGTGAATTCCAAAACACTGGGGAAAGGGATTACCAAATAAACATGGGAAGGGTGTGAATTACCGAAAAAAAGGGTTGAATTACCGAAAACTGGGAAAGGGTGAAACGGTGGAAGGGTGAATTACCAAAACACTGGGAAAGGGTGAATTACCAAAACACTGGGAAAGGGTGAATTACCGAAACACTGGGAAAGGGTGAATTACCGAAACACTGGGGAAGGGTGAATTACCAAAACACTGGGAAAGGGTGAATTACCAAAACACTGGGGAAGGGTGAATTACCAAAACACTGGGAAAGGGTGAATTACCAAAACACTGGGAAAGGGTGAACGTGGGAAACGTGGTGCTGAACAGAACCTGCTATCCTCTCCTTTAAATCAGCCTCCTGAAGCCGCAGCAGCGCGGCTCCATCAGCTCACAGCACCGTGGTTTGTTTACGGTTTGACTCATCACACACACTTAGCCCCTGCCAGACACCCTGAAGAGCTTTCACCGCTCGCTTACTGTTAGACACCCTGTACGATCAGAGGCCCCCAACCCTTCCTCCTGGCCCACACGACCGACCACCAACACTTCCACTGCACACAGGACTTTACTAGACCATGTGCATGGATATGAAGATCAGCAGTGTTCAGCACCGAGCAGCAGTTCCTCCCTGATCTCCTACACTCCAAACTATTTCCTAAGAGGCCTGTAACTCACTTCCACCACTGATATTCACAGGCTCCGTTTACAGGTGAGGGTGCAGAGACGGCGCTGGTGAGCCCCCCCTCCGACTAGCCTCCAGTAGAAAAGGCGGCCCTATGGCCTACTGCGTGCTGACCTTTCAGACTGGCCTTTGCTGGTGTACCGAGCATGCAGAGGTAAACCACACGGGTGGAGGTGAAGCGACGCTGCAAACTACTGATCAGACAACTCCACATGTAATCACCAACACACTGCAGTCAGACGCGGCACCCTAACCCTACCTAACACGCTTCCTGTGACCCAAACACAGGGCATGCTTACAAACATTCACCGCCACGCTTATGAGGCCTTATGAATGTGCTAGAGCGTGGTATTAATGTGTTTATAGGTTCTTATACTACCAGTGCTGACAAAGTGTTACCATTACAGGACCAAAGTGCAAAAAACTGCATAATAATAAAAAAGCTGCAAAAAAAAAAAGAAGAAATTATAAAAAATTATAAAAAATATATATATATATATATATATATAGATATATATATATATATATATATATATATATATATATGTCTAAAAATGTTGATTAATTATTAAACAGTGGAGTAATTGTATATGTTCTTTAAAAAAATAGACATTAATTCCAAAAATATGGCAAAAACAAGATTTATTAAACAAATAATGCAAAAAAAAGTTGATTTTAAAAAGTGCATTAATTAAAAATAGTGCAAAAAAGTTGAGAAATTATAAAACAATATAAAATAAAAATACTGCAAAGTTGATTATTAAAAAGTGGAGTAATTTTATTCTTTAAAAACAGACATTAATTAAAAAATATTTCAAAAATTAGATTTATTACAAAAATACTGCACAAAAAGTGCATTACATATTTTTAAAATGTGCACTAATTATTTGCATTAATAAGTGCACATTTTATGCATTAATTATTTGCATTAATTAGTGCATATTTTATGCATTAATTTAATAAAATACTGCACAAAAAAGTGCATTAAATGTAAATAAAAGTGCATTAATTCTATAAAAGCCTACGAGTGCGGATGAATTACTAACGCGCTGCAGAAGACAGTGAACTAACTGCAGGAGTGAGTTATTTTCAGCTGCGAATAATTTAGAAGGAAGTGCCTGAACGGCCACAGCAGCCACAGCGCTCTCATCTATCTGTTTACCTTCCGGAGAATAAAACCCCATAAAGCCTCTGAACACAATCAAGACAAACACTTAGCGCCCACTTCAACCCACTCAGCCCACACACAAGCTCCGGCCTGGGAGCGTCAGCGCGAGCTCAGCAGGACATGGACCACACCTGTCCTAGCACATGTTTAACAGGTACGGTCCAAGTGTGTATGCAGCCGCATGCTAATAGGATGCTAGGCTAATTCACTGTTCCCCTGTCTCAGGCAGCTCAGGTACATCTCAGAACCCTCTCTGGTCACCTGCTGGACGTGTTAGGAAAAGCCCCGCACGGTAAACGCCTCCTGTCCTAACACCGGGGGAAGACAGACCGTACGACTCTGCACACGGTCTGCCTATGAAAGCGTCACACAGGTCACATGACTCACAGGAGTACACAGGAAGGGGGTGGGGGGTCTGTCACACAGGACGTGCGGGTGTGTTGCTTCTGTTGCCATCTGGCTGTTTCTATAAATAGAAGGTGAGGGGGCCGCCTGGTCTGGCTGAGGGGTCAGCAGCTCAGACATTTATCCTGTTCCACCAATCAGACCACCTTAAATACACGTCCCCCTCTGTGCTACTGTCCTCGAACAGACTGAAACGAGGGGCTACCCACACAAGAACCCTCTCCTGTCCCACACCATCCGCCTCCTCCTCTCACACCATCTCTCTCCATCTCTCCTATCTCTCTCTCTCTCCTCTCACGGTCTCTCCTATCTCGCTGTCTCTCTGTAACGCCTCTCTCCTCTCTCCCTGCCTCTCTCTCCATCTCTCTCCTATCTCACTGTCTCTCTGTAATGCCTCTCTCCTCTCTCACTGTCTTTCCCATCTCTGTCTGTCTCTCCTACCTCTCTTTCATGGTCTCTTTCCTATCTCTCTGTCTGTCTTTCAGCCTCTCTTTCCTATTTCCATCTGTCTGTCCTTCATCTCTCTCCCTGTCTGTCTTTCACCATTTCTCTCTTTCTGTCTTTTGCCATCTCTCTTTCCTATTTCTCTCTCTCTTTCGCTTTCACCATCTCTCTTTCCTATCTCTCTGAATCGTGCAGTCGTGGGCTGGAGGTTAGGGATCCAGCCTTGTGACCGGAGGGTCGCCGGTTCGATTCCCTGAGCCTACAGAAACGACTGAGTGCCCTTTCACGACTCTCTCTTTCCTATCTCTCTCTCTCCCTTTCACCATCTCTCTTTCCTATCTCTCTCTCTGTCTGTCTTTCACCATCTCTCTTTCCTATCTCTCTCTCTGTCTGTCTTTCACCATCTCTCTTTCCTATCTCTCTCTCTGTCTGTCTTTCACCATCTCTCTTTCCTATCTCTCTCTCTGTCTGTCTTTCACCATCTCTCTTTCCTATCTCTCTCTCTGTCTGTCTGTCTTTCACCATCTCTCTGTCTGTCGCTCCCATCTCTGTCTGTCTTTCACTGTCTCACACACACTTTATTAAGGTATGAGTCTGTTAATGATAGCAGGTAAACACACAGGTACAGCGGTTCTCCTGTATGCTCTGGTAATTTGTCCATACGTCTGAGTGTGTGTGTGTGTGTGTGTGTGTGTCTCTGTGTGTGTGTGTGTGTGTGTCTGTGTGTGTGTGTGTGTGTGTGTGTGTGTGTGTGTGTATCTGTCTGTGTGTGTGTGTGTGTGTGTGTGTGTGAGTGTGAGTGTGTGTCTGTGTGTATGAGTGTTGTTGGAGTGTACGTACGTATCCCACGTCCGGCCGGTAGCATGTGTAAGCTCCCAGAATGCTGTGCAGCACATCATGATAGGGGCCTCCCTGCATAATCAAACACACCACAGTAAGAACAATCAGAACCTTAAACAGTAATGACTACACACCAGCAGTAACACAGGAATAACAGACACAGAGGTCAGAGGTCACGCCCTCAGCAGTCAGAGAACACACTGAAACCTCAACAGCCAAACTCAGTTTGTTGGTGGGTCTTCCAGGTGGTTGTTAGGTTTTATCCAGTGTTTAAGTGTCTGGTTTTTCTCCCTCGTACTGAAGGCAAATGATTGTACATCCATCCATGTACCCATTCATCCATCCATCCATCTATCTACCCATCCATCCATCTCTTCTGACTGGAGATATGCTGTAACGTGGCTGAACGCTGGAACTACTGATGACTGCTTCTGAAAGCTAAACCCAGCTTTAGGTTCATTTTGTTTTTGATCAAAGGCAGAGAATCACTCACCCGCTGAAATATACAGAGGTTGGGGAACGTTCTGGAAATGTCCAGCTTTATCAGCTCTAGACTGGCCTCTCGATCAGCGTGAGATGATCCTGCATCTGAAGATACACAAAGATAAACACCAAATTAAGATCAATAGACGAACAGACAGACACAGACAGACAGACAGACGTGCAAGCAACAGATAATACTGGAGTAAAGAACAGCACAAGAACAGAACACTTCAAAGGAAACGAATAATAATAACTAATCTTGAGACAGATGGAGAAGTAGACGGTCAGACAGACAGACAGACAGATGGAGAAGTAGACGGTCAGAGACATACGGATGGAGAGGTAGATGGTCAGATAGACAGATGGATGGACAGGTAGACGGTCAGAGAGACAGACAGACGGATGAGAGATAGACGGTCAGACAGACAGACAGATGGAAGGAGAGGTAGATGGTCAGATAGACAGATGGATGGACAGGTAGACGGTCAGAGAGACAGACAGATGGATAGAGAGGTAGACGGTCAGATAGACAGACAGACGGAGAGGTAGCTGGTCAGATAGACAGACAGACAGATGGAGAGGCAGACGGTCAGACAGACGGACAGATGGATGGAGAGGTAGACGCTCAGACAGACGGACAGATGGATGGAGAGGTAGACGGTCAGACAGACGGACAGATGGATGGAGAGGTAGACGGTCAGATAGACAGACAGATGGATGGAGAGGTAGACGGACAGATGGATGGAGAGGTAGACGGTCAGACAGACGGACAGATGGATGGAGAGGTAGACGGTCAGACAGACGGACAGATGGATGGAGAGGTAGACGGTCAGACAGACGGACAGATGGATGGAGAGGTAGACGGTCAGACAGACGGACAGATGGATGGAGAGGTAGACGGTCAGAGAGACAGACGGATGGATGGAGAGGTAGACGGTCAGAGAGACAGACAGATGGATGGAGAGGTAGACGGTCAGACAGACAGACAGATGGATGGAGAGGTAGACGGTCAGACAGACAGACAGATGGAGAGGTAGACGGTCAGATAGACAGACAGACGGAGAGGTAGACGGTCAGATAGACAGACAGATGGAGAGGTAGACGGTCAGACAGACAGACATGATGAGAACGTTAGTAGACAGTAAGTCTGGCTACACTGCCAGGTGAACCTCACATCCAGCAGCACAATGCCAGCAGTAGCTACACACAGACCAGCTGAGCTGGATCCCTCACTCGTCTCTGCTCCACCCAGTGACGGTGTTGGCGGTGGTTATCACTGTGGTTGTAGCTGAATCTCTAGAGTGGCTGGAGAACAAACTGCAACGAGACCACTTCCTGTCTCTAACACCCCGTCACTGTTTATCAGCTGTACCTAACAACCTGCTAAACCAGGCACGTACAGATACCGCACACCAAACTGTGCAGACAGCGTTAACTCATTACCAGCTCAGGAACGCCACTCAAAAACCCACTGTGAGGAGAGGAGGTAGAGAAGGAGGGAATAGAAACATAGGGGTAACAGACGAGTACCTCCGGTATCAGTTTCAGTGGTGGCCGGCGCAGGAGACGCGTTCCATCGCTCCTTCGCTCTCGATAAACAGATATCATACAGCTCTGTTAAACACAAAACCACACATCAGTGCACACGCAGCGGCGAGGGCCTCACGACACGGCTCGCCTGACCTGACTCTACCTCTACCTCAGCTGTGCTGTGTGCTGGCCTGGCCTGACTCTACCTCTACCTCAGCTCTGCTGTGTGCTGACCTGCTGACTGATCCCGTACCTCGGCTGTGCTGTGTGCTGGCCTGCTGACTGATCCTGTACCTCGGCTGTGCTGTGTGCTGGTCTGCTGACTGATCCCCTACCTCAGCTGTGCTGTGTGCTGGCCTGCTGACTGATCCCCTACCTCAGCTGTGCTGTGTGCTGACCTGCTGACTGATCCCCTACCTCAGCTGTGCTGTGTGCTGGCCTGACCTGCTGACTGATCCCCTACCTCAGCTGTGCTGTGTGCCGGCCTGACCTGCTGACTGATCCCGTACCTCAGCTGTGCTGTGTGCCGGCCTGGCCTGCTGACTGATCCCGTACCTCAGCTGTGCTGTGTGCTGGCCTGCTGACTGATCCCCTACCTCAGCTGTGCTGTGTGCCGGCCTGGCCTGCTGACTGATCCCGTACCTCAGCTGTGCTGTGTGCCGGCCTGGCCTGCTGACTGATCCCCTACCTCAGCTGTGCTGTGTGCCGGCCTGGCCTGCTGACTGATCCCCTACCTCAGCTGTGCTGTGTGCCGGCCTGACCTGCTGACTGATCCCGTACCTCAGCTGTGCTGTGTGCCGGCCTGGCCTGCTGACTGATCCCGTACCTCAGCTGTGCTGTGTGCCGGCCTGGCCTGCTGACTGAACCCGCACCTCAGCTGTGCTGTGTGCTGGCCTGACCTGCTGACTGATCCCCTACCTCAGCTGTGCTGTGTGCCGGCCTGACCTGCTGACTGATCCCGTACCTCAGCTGTGCTGTGTGCTGGCCTGGCCTGCTGACTGAACCCGTACCTCAGCTGTGCTGTGTGCTGGCCTGGCCTGCTGACTAATCCTGTACCTCAGCTATACTGTGTGTGGACCTGCTGACTGATCCCGTACCTCGGCTGTGCTGTGTGCTGACCTGCTGACTGATCCCGTACCTCGGCTGTGCTGTGTGCTGGCCTGCTGACTGAACCCGTACCTCAGCTGTGCTGTGTGCTGGCCTGCTGACTGACCCCCTACCTCGGCTGTGCTGTGTGCTGGCCTGCTGACTGATCCCCTACCTCGGCTGTGCTGTGTGCTGACCTGCTGACTGATCCCCTACCTCAGCTGTGCTGTGTGCCGGCCTGGCCTGCTGACTGATCCCGTACCTCAGCTGTGCTGTGTGCTGGCCTGACCTGCTGACTGATCCCCTACCTCAGCTGTGCTGTGTGCCGGCCTGGCCTGCTGACTGATCCCGTACCACAGCTGTGCTGTGTGCTGGCCTGCTGACTGATCCCGTACCTCAGCTGTGCTGTGTGCTGGCCTGCTGACTGATCCCCTACCTCAGCTGTGCTGTGTGCTGGCCTGGCCTGCTGACTGATCCCGTACCACAGCTGTGCTGTGTGCTGGCCTGGCCTGCTGACTGATCCCCTACCTCAGCTGTGCTGTGTGCCGGCCTGACCTGCTGACTGATCCCGTACCTCAGCTGTGCTGTGTGCCGGCCTGGCCTGCTGACTGATCCCGTACCTCAGCTGTGCTGTGTGCCGGCCTGGCCTGCTGACTGAACCCGTACCTCAGCTGTGCTGTGTGCTGGCCTGACCTGCTGACTGATCCCCTACCTCAGCTGTGCTGTGTGCCGGCCTGACCTGCTGACTGATCCCGTACCTCAGCTGTGCTGTGTGCTGGCCTGGCCTGCTGACTGAACCCGTACCTCAGCTGTGCTGTGTGCTGGCCTGGCCTGCTGACTAATCCTGTACCTCAGCTATACTGTGTGCGGACCTGCTGACTGATCCCGTACCTCGGCTGTGCTGTGTGCTGGCCTGCTGACTGAACCCGTACCTCAGCTGTGCTGTGTGCTGGCCTGCTGACTGACCCCCTACCTCGGCTGTGCTGTGTGCTGGCCTGCTGACTGATCCCCTACCTCGGCTCTGCTGTGTGCTGGCCTGCTGACTGATCCCCTACCTCGGCTGTGCTGTGTGCTGGCCTGGCCTGCTGACTGATCCCCTACCTCGGCTGTGCTGTGTGCTGACCTGCTGACTGACCCCCTACCTCGGCTGTGCTGTGTGCTGGCCTGCTGACTGATCCCCTACCTCGGCTGTGCTGTGTGCTGGCCTGCTGACTGATCCCCTACCTCGGCTGTGCTGTGTGCTGGCCTGCTGACTGATCCCCTACCTCGGCTCTGCTGTGTGCTGGCCTGCTGACTGATCCCGTACCTCGGCTGTGCTGGGGTACCTCAGC